>JANRMT010062857.1:48809104-48820382 GCA_026402145.1 Polypterus bichir lapradei | reverse complement strand
CTACATCTCTCTAACAATTAACTTATTTTTAATATGGTGGAATGTTTAACAAGACCAAAATTCTGCAGATCATATTTGTTCTTCTGTGAAACATTTACGTAATGGACCTTTCATCCTTCATGCATAATCTTATCTGCTAGACTACAGCATACATGCATAAAAGTCTGGGGCCATACGTTGGTAAAGCCCTACCTGCCTGGGGCTGTCAATGGGCATTGAGCAGATTAGTCGTTGAAACATGCAAGGCAGGCACAGTATCTGCCAGGCTTGACCTCCCTTCGCACGCACCATTTCCACAGAGTCAGCACTTCTAAAGGCTCCTCTTTTCAACTGGGTGGCTCACTCCTCCTATTTATTTGGCTCTCTCTGACTTTCTCCTTCTTGCTGACTTATTTGTGCCCTCTAAAGTACAATAATACAGTGGGGGCTTTAAGAAGTACATTAAGTGACCTGTAACTTGACACACACTGGGCCGTGTGATGGACGGTTAGAGAAAAAGATGGTGTGGCGCCCTGTCCGCAGTTATGGTGGATCCTGAAAGTATTCTGACCCCTTCACTCTCTGCACAACTTTATTGTGTTGTAGATTTAATTTGAAATGGAGACATCTTCTATTTCTGCCCAATAATCTGCCCTCCATAACTCATAATTACAAAGTGAGAACATGTTTTCAGAATGGACTGCAAATCTCTCAATTATAAAAAACAATCCTAGGAGAGAAAGATGGGAGACGAGACGTGATCTTCACGTTAAAATCACGGAAGACACTTAAAAGACCCGCAAGCCTACAGAGGTTGGCCACGAAGCGTCTCGCGTGGACCTTGAACATGAGACTTTGTGCCAAGAGATTGACCCAGGTCTCGTGGTGATATAGAATATGAGATTCTTGCATTCTTGCCCAACTTACAACCAATATCAAATAAGAGCACGGGCAGCAACACACTCAGTCGTAGATTGGCTTTGAGCACACACAGATCCCGGGCTCTCAGTGCATATAAACCATAGAAGGACAATCTATATATATAATTCACTAAGTCCATGGCAAGCAAGACGCATGTAAGTCATGACAAGCAAGATGCACCCAAGACAGAGCCCCGCCCGCCAACTCACAGAGCCCCGCCCACCAACAATTCGCTAAGCGGCCGACCATGGCACGCAAGACAGACCATGGGATATGCACGACAGAGCCCCGCCCACCAACAATTAGAGAGAGAGCGAAAGCATTTGCCAAGAATGTTTTCATTAATCAAGAATATATAATTCACTAAGCAGCCGACCAGGGCACGCAAGAAGCAGCACGCAAGACAGACCATGTGATACGCGTGACAGAGCCCCGCCCACCAACAATTCATTAAGCAGCCGACCTGGGCACCCAAGAAGCAGCACACAAGATAGACCATGTAATACTCACTAAGCAGCCGACCAGGGCACGCAAGAAGCGGCACGCAAGACAGACCATGTGAAATTCACGACCGAGCCCCGCCCACCAACAATTCACTAAGCAGCCAACCATGGCACGCTAGACAGGCCATGGGATACGCACGACAGAGCCCCGCCCACCAACAATTTGAGCGAGAGTGAAAGCATTTGCCAAGAATGTTTTCATTAATCAAGAACGACAGTCGGAGGCTCGAAGACGATCAGATACCATCATAGTTCCAACCATAGATGTTGCCGACTGGCGATCCGGCGGCGTTATTCCCATGACCCGCCGTGCAGCCAACCGGGAAACCAAAGTCTGTGGGTTCCGGGGGGAATATGGTTGCAAAGCTGAAACTTAAAGTAATTGATGGAAGGGCACCACCAGGAGTGGAGCCTGCGGCTTAATTTGACTCAACACGGGAAACCTCACCCGGTCTGGACACGGAGAGGATTGACAGATTGATAGCTTTATCTCGATTCTGTGGGTGCTGGTGCATGGCCGTTCTTAGTTGGTGGAGCGATTTGTCTGGTTAATTCCGAAAATGAGTGAGACTCCCTCCAGCTAAATAGTTACGCGACCCCATAGTTAAACGGTCCAGCTTCGTCCCTCGCTCTGGGAGGTGGGGGCGCAGTGATGGTCCTCCACTTTTCAGTCTCGGATAGTTGTATGTTGCTCTCTCCAAAGTTCCATCTTTTCATTCTCTTACAGTCGTATCCTCAAACCCACCCCATTTGGACAACTGTGTCTTTCAAGAAGTGTTCACCCATCAATACATAATTATGCGGCGTATGCTACGCCACGGGTTGGCTAGTACGTTATAAATGAAACCTAGACAGCCAAGCGAAGAAGAAAGCAGCGCGGAGAAAACAGACTCGAAAGCATTGGAGAGACAAAAAAGAAAAAGACTAATCTAGGTGCAAATTCAGAAAATAAGGAAAGTAATTATCAGCCTGGAACAAGTGGAATTGATAAAAAGCACGTCCAATCGGGCTCAAAATTAAAAGACAAAGTAGAACTTCATAGACGTTCACAAATGTTGGCACTATACACATGCAGAGCAGGTTAGAGATTGTGAAAGCAGTGGAATTCGAAAGGCTCAAAAAAAAAAATGTTGGTGCGATACACATGTGGAGAAAGTTAAAGCATATGAAAGTAGGAAAATTAGAAAGTAAAGATCGCAGTAGTGCAAACAAACAGAAATTACTACTCAAAAAAGTGAAAATAATCACCACGGACCAGATGTCATTGAAAAAAAAGCAGGACAAAGCGAGGTCAGAAATAAAAGACAAAGAGTAGAAAACAAAGTAAAACATCATAAAGAGGTTAAAAAACAAGGGGGCCAAACACATGTAGAGCAGGTTAGAGAAAATGAAAACTGGAATTCAAGACTCAAAAAAAATTGTAGGTGTGAAACACATGCAGAGCAAGACAGAATATGAACGCAGAAAAAAACGACAGGGTTAAAACAAAGAAAGTAAAGATCACATTAGTGCAAAAAGAGAGGGGCAGCATGGTGGCACAGTAGGTAGCGCTGCTGCCTTGCAGTTAGGAGACCCGGGTTTGCTTCCCGAATCCTCCCTGCGTGGAGTCTGCATGTCCTCCCCGTGTCTGTGTGGGTTTCCTTCCACAGTCCAAAGACATGCAGGTTAGGTGCATTGGCGATCCTAAATTGTTCTGTGTGCATGCCCTGCGGTGGGCTGGCACCCTGCCCGGGGTTTGTTTCCTGCCTTGCGCCCTGCGTTGGCTGGGATTGGCTCCAGCGGACCCCCGTGACCCTGTAGTTAGGATATAGCGGGTTGGATAATGGATGGATGATATGTCAGATGTATGGAAATATTGTAAGGCTTTGAAGTTTAAGTCATTAAACACGTCTCACTGACCTCATTAAAAAGATTCAGCACGTTGGGACTTGAAAGATTCCAAATATTGTTTTTACAGAAGTTCTGAAATAAAAGTGAAACTAATGAAATAGCAACAATTCAAAGAAAAAGAAAATCTTAAAACTGTGTATCTGTAAAAACAAAAAAGGGGGTTGGTGAGTGAAGTGAGCAGAGGGCGAAGCCCCCTAATTTATTAAAAATAAGAAAAAGGTAATTTTTCACTCATAAAATTAATCAGTACTTTGTAGAAGCTGCTTTGGTAGCAATTCCAGCTTTGTGTCTTTTTGGGTAACTCTCTACAAGCTTGGCACACCTGCATTTGGCCAGTTTATCCCATTCTTCCTGGCAGATCATCTCAAGCTCTGTTAGATTTGGATGGGAAATGTCTGTAAACTGTCATCTTCAGGTCTCTCCACACATCAGAGATGGGTTGGGAGCATGCGCTGATAACACCTTGTCGCACCCACCACACGACAAACCACTTGGATTGGGACCCGAGTGCAGCAGGTGATACCTCAGCACTGCACTGGAATACGGTGGTGTTTTATTTTGCGGTGGCTGGAGTGCCAATCCTGCCCACCAACCCCCAAATTCTCCCTGTAAATTGGAGGACCTGATTTCAGATTAATGTACTACCCAGGACGAAGCAATGGCAGGTTAAAGGGCCTCACTCGAGGGCCCAAGAAAGCAGAGTCTCTTCTGGTGTTTATGGGATTCAAACTGGCAACCTTCCGATTCCCAGCACAGATCCCCTTGCCTCAGAGCCACCACTCCACTGTGACACACGCATTAGAACATTAGAAAAATTTTGACCAGAACAGGTCCTTCAGCCCAACAAAGCTCGCCACTCTTACTTACTTAACACTAGAATTACCAGAGCCTACGAAAAAACTCATAGATCCGTCCCACCTTAAATCACTTCGCACCTCTCCGCCAGCATCTTTTGTCCTTTAAATGTGTTGATAAGCAGCAAACAGCAAGCAGTCTGCTATCACAACCCCCCACCCCACACAGTTTTCTCAGCTCAAGTCTGTTTCCCTGCGTGTCAGTTGCTTGGAGTTGTATAGAGTGAGAAGTCAAGCAAAATCACGCCTTTTATAAATACAATATCGTTATTTGGAACACATGCATTTCATGTGTGTTCCATGTCTACAGCAATCTATGTAAACACATCGTTAAAACAGAAACAGTTTTTCATGTTTTCGTAATAATTGACAAAATGTAGACATGAAGTTTATAATGTGTGAAGCCTGAAGTCCAAATATCTAAGAAACATTTTAACAAAAGGTACAAATACAATAGAACAAGTGTGCTTTTATTCAAAAAAAGAACCCGCGTTAGGGTGCGACATTGACACACATTTACTACGACTGCCTTGGTGGCGCAACGGTATCAACCGTTGACTGGTAATCAAAGCTTTGCAGGTTCGATCCCTGACAAGTCCATTTTGAGAAGTGAGCTGCTCGTATTCTTACTATTTTAGAATAAAAACATACATTTAATTTCAGTCTGTAACAGCCGGTGTAATGTATGACACTTGTAAAGGTTAGCTTTGTTTTTTTTAATTATTATTCAGTTTTATTCTCTCAGTCGCTTTCACGATCCTACCATGAATCTGACACTACTGTTTTCACATAAAGACGCGCTATAGCTCTGCACTCTGTAGGAAGTAAGTAAATAAATCCAAATAAATAACATCTGGACGGTGTGTGTGCCCTAAAAAGAAGTCTGACTGCATTCTCGTACCAATGCTTTCGAGCGGAAGTGTCTGCGTGCACTTTTTGTGGCATTACACGTGTATTTTTTGGGCATGCCCGTGTCTCTCAAACACAAGAAGCTCTGCAGTGTACTTGTGAGTTTCTTTTTTCTTCAGTTGTGGTCTTGAATAAAAGTGCACTTGTTTTGTTATACTTGTACATCAACATTTATATGTTACTTACATAAAAGCCAGATCGAATATTATTTACTTACTTTGCTACAGAGTGAAGAGTTATAGCGCATCTTTATGTGAAAACAGCAGTGTCAGCAGAGGAGTTTAGGGTAGGAGCGTGAACGTAAGGTGCAACTTATAACTTGCACTGGCTAAAATGCTTGTGTTGGTGTGAGCCATATGATGGACTGGCACCTTGGGCAGTCAACTGTATTGTGAACTTTGTAATGGATTGGCATTCTAGGCAGCCAACAGGTGAGTGTGGGGGTCATCCTTATAATAGGCTGGCACCCTGGTGGTCAGCCATGTAGTGAACTGGCATCCTGGACATGTGAGTTTGAGTCCTGTATTGAACAGGCATCCTTGGCAGACATGTGTGAGCCTTGTAATGGATTGGCACCCTGGGCAGGCAAATGTGGTTGTGAGCTTTGTAATGGATTGGCATCTAGGCAGCCGACTGTAGGTGTAAGCCCTGTGATGTACTGGCACTCATGGCAGACAGGTGTGGGGGTCAGCCCTATAGTGAATTGGCATCCTGAGCAGGTGAGTGTGAGTCTTGCACTGAACTGGCATTCTGGGCATACATGTGTGAGTGTGAGCCCTATAATGAATTGGCAGCCTTGGCAGGCAAATATGGGGTTAGCTGCATAATGAACTGGCATCCTGGACAGGCAAGTGTGAGCCCTGTAAATGACTGGCACACTGGGCAGACCTGATTTTGTATTTGGATTATGCAGATTTGAGAATGAACATTGATTGATTGATTTTGAAGGTCTGGATATTAAGGTCATTGCTGCTCTTAACGACTCTTGCCTCGTTATGTATATAATGCCCACAAAGAAGAAGCGCAGGACAAAGAAGAACTAGATCTCAGTTCTCCAGCGTGAGAGGTGAGTTCAAAAAATGGACGGAGGGGCTTATTTAATACGACATGGAAAGACAAAAATCCACCCTGAAGACGACAAACTGGCGATTTAAGCTTGAACCGTGAAAGAAACGGAATGATCAAGGTGAAACAAAACCAACACGTTCGCCCCGGAGGTGGGGCCGACCTGACGAGGGATTAGGGAAGTCGCCGTGGCGATCGAGAGCTCCTGAAGTGCCCACGCCCTCTTTCTGTGCTCATCTGCGAGGCTCCTTTCTCCCAGGTGCGATTCTGCACCCTGCTGCCAGTCGCTGCCAGCGTTGCTCCTGCACGGTGTGTTGGCGTTCAGCTGCCAAGGCGCTCGCGTGTGAATCTGCCCCAAGTGCGCACAGCGCGCGACAAACTCCGAGCCTCAATGTCGCTTACGCATCTGCTGCCCGCTCCGCTGTGGGAGCGCCTGGAGCTGCAGTATCTTTTGGTGTTCATCGCCGTCTTCCTCTTGGTCACCGATTATGTCAAGAACAGATCTCCGAAGAACTTTCCACCGAGTCCACCGGGACTGCCCTTCGTTGGGAATGTCTTTCACTTGGACCCTAAGCAGCCGCATATTAACATGAAAAAGGTGAGTGTCGCTTGCGTGACTTCGTCTTTTAAGTGCCAGAACGGATTATTTTATTCTTTTATTTAGTGCCTGAAAGTGTTGAGGTTACCACAACGTCACACTGCTCCGACTACTCGCGTTATTTTGCACAGGTGACAAGAAGTCTGGACGTCTCTGAGGACGGTGACATCCTCACCGCACGCCTAATTATACAAACAAATACAAGTTTGAATATTTTAATAATGTGACACTTTATGGTGAAGCAGGGGACCAAAACTGAGGGAACTTTCTGTACAACCCGTCATAAGACATCATACATAATTAGAAACTAGCTTGGAAAAGGATAAGGACAAGCACGACATGTCTTAAAAATGCAAGTGATAACTGCGGGGCTGTGTAGAATCCTTGCTTGACAACCCATCATTTAATTCTGGGAAAGCATAGAGTCTGCTACAGGAAATAAAATGCCAATAATCATCTTTCATAACTACGAAAATAACCTTCAGCACATAGAAAAACGAGTTTGCTAGCCATCTTTTAAGTTTGTGTTTCTCACAGTGCAAAAGGTGTTCGAGTCCTCAGTAACAACTGACGACGCTGCTGCAAAGGGGGCGTTACTTATGTAAATAGACTCACAACAGCAAATTTAGCTTTCTGTGCCATTGTGAGTTTACAGTCATACAATTATTCACATGCACTTTTGAAATACTTAATTGATAAACACTAAATTATATTTATGTGTATTCAATATTGAAAATCATTGTCTTAACCTTTTAGCGCATTACAGAGTTTGGACTGTAAAAATGCATAATTAACGTAATGCATTTAGGCAGGAGGGTGGCACAATAGGTAGCGCTGCTGCCGCGTAGTTTCCTGCGGTGAGCTTGCATGTTCTTCTCGTGTCTACGTGGGTTTCCTTCCACAGTCCAAATTGGCGGTTCTAAATTGCAGTGAGTGCTTGGTGTGTGTGCCTTGTGCCCTGGGATTGGCTCCAGCAGACCCCCTGACCCTGTAGTTAGGATATAGCTAGCAGGTTGGATAAGGTATTTTTTTACAGTGTATTCTCCTATTTTCCACTTATTGTTCGTTTCTCTGGTTTTTGTGCATGTAAATGAAACATTTTCCAATGTTTCCCTGATATCATACAAGGCTCCCTCAGAGTCCCTGCAGCCAGGATTTCATTTTTAATTGTCATCTTACCACACAAGTAAGTGAAGCGCTATGAAAATGGCACACACTGAAAATGTACCGCAATGCACAGCGGACCGGTCCAAACACAATCTGCCTTAGACAGCTGAGAGAACACAAGATGTGGGGTAGGGTACACACTTGACTCAGGACCCTCACTCAATATCACGGGTTGGTCTGTTCGTGACAGCACATCGATTAAAACACACAGATGTATTAGGAAGGCTCGCTTTTACACCATCACAAAGGGAACGAAGACCAGAAGGCACGCAATCTTCGGTATTCTTTATTAAATGATCATGGTGCGTTCAAATAACAAGCTAAACAAGTGTAGTAATCGGCGTCTGCCCCTTTTCCTTTCAGATATACATATAAATGCACAACAGTTAGTCACGAACAAACATAACATTTATATTTCTTCTTTAAATACAACATTAAATTGCAAACTGAACTCAACTCTGCCTTAATGTACTGCACCACGCTGCCCGCTGACACCAGCTTTATAAGCCCCCCCGTACGCTCGCTGTATGCAAGTTTGGATGGCTCTGACTTTCTTGCCCAAGACGTTGAAAAATGACAGCTAGCTCCTGTGACGTGCTGTCAGCTTTTTACAGTGTGAGTTAAACATTACCTTGCCTCAGATCAAGTCCCGCTTTTCTTAGTGACTCGCTGCAAGTCACAAATTTAAAGGAAAGTGCATTCTTTTGACTTGAAGTGGGTAATCAGTGATTTTTGAGTAGATATTACTATCATCATTAGGTGTTGACGGTTTCAATTTGTTCATGTTGTTCACTCAAGTGTTTCTTTCGTGTTTGTTGTCTGTGGTCCTTCTTTAATATCTATGCATAAATGCAAAGAAGTTTGGAAAAACGGGATTTGTGTTTCAGTGGGCCATCCCCTTTCCAGTAAATGTAAGTGATTTCGGAGGGGCAGGATGGGGGGTCCCCTTTTAAAGTCTGTATGGATGCGAGTGTATATTACGATGGAGTGGCTCATGGGAGACCCATTTAAGTTTAAACTGATGACAGTTTCTTTGAGGCTTTTCCTGGACCTGAAGACTCCTCATTTAGCTCTACGTTTTGACTCTAGAGAAGCAACACACACACTCACAGGCTACCACAGCACATGGCACTGGAAGTTTATTGTGCTCTTGCTGACCACCGAGCTTCACATATTCCTTGAGATTTCCTGAACTTTCTTCATTTCATATGTGACTGTACACACCAAACATCATTATGTCTCTTTTTTCCTGTCCAGGACACCACTCACTCTTCAGTCATCTCTCCACCCTATTGGCTAGTGCTGCTGTTCTTGTTCCCTGTCAATCATTTCTGCTCCGTCCTTCATTTGCATAAAGCCCACTCTTGGTGCAGCATAGAGCATGTACTGTATGTTAGAACAGTAGTAATAAAAAGTGACGAATAAAAAATGTATTAAAAAAAAGCACGGGTTGGCTAATTTTCTTTTTTCTATGTCACCAAATTTCGATCAAATCAGTCAAAGCATTTCTGAGACTTTGGGGTGTTTAGTTTTTCTATTGTGGAGGTTGTTACCTCTAAATATTGTTGTATCAAAATGTCGTAAATTGGTAGATGCCTACTGCCTTTGATGTAAGTTCTGTCAAAATTCGGCTTTTTAACTAAAAGGGAAATAATGAGTGAGAGAGGGTGTCAGCTTTGCATTATATATTGTAACCACTAGAGGGCATTGCATTTATGCCCATTTGCCACCTGGAAATTCTGGCCAGGTAAGGGAAGGGAGCCCATCCTGGCAGAGATGCCAGTCCCTGCATGCCATCCATTATATCTATACATATAAAAAGATAAAGCCCACACTGACTCATCACTAATTCTCCCACTTTCCATGTAGGTAGGAAGCTGAAATTTCGTGTGCTCATTCCTTACAGTTGATTTGAAAGTATGGATATTAAGGTCATTGCAACTCTTTACGAGTCTTGCCTCGTTATGTATATAATGCCCACAAAGAAGAAGCAGGACAAAAAAGAAATAGATCTCAGTTTTCCAGCGTGAGAGGCGAGTTCAGAAAATGGACGGATGGGCTTATTTAATATGGCATGGAAAGAAGTTCAGTATGTTTCATGTCCTATTTGCAACACCCAAGGGGGGGGAATGGGTGTACCCCCTAAACTGTATATATAGATAGAGGAAACCCCTCCTCACTATTTCTGCGACTTCCAATATACGTAGGAAGCCCATATTTCCCATGCTCATCCTTTACACTGTACTAACAAATGTTAAGTATGTTTCATTTCGCGTTGTACCCTATAACAAACTTTCGAAAATAACGTCTTCTTTTTGGTGGTTCTCACCATTATGCCGCAAGGAACTTTCAGAACTGACCTCTCCTTTTGGCGATTTCATTCCTTATTTCCCTTAACAGATGATTTATTTCATAGTAGAGACGTACAAGTCCCGCCCCCAACCCCCCTTCCTGTCTGCACACCTACCACGTGTTTGGCTCCCTGCTTGTATATATTAACGACATCCCACACTCACGTCCCTCCTCACTCGCTTCCTTACTTTCCTCAGCTGTTCGTCTTGGTCACTGCTCCCTCCTTCTTTACTCCACCGCTTCAAGCCTGTTATTGTTGGCCTTCCTTCAAGTCTTCCTGCTGGTGACTCCTGACTTTTCCTTTACTCCACCACTTCAAGGCTGCTATTGTTGGGCTTCCTTACTTGCTCACGTACGTCTTCCTGGTGCTGACTTCTGCTTTTCATTCCCTGCTCCACCACGTCTCGCCTTCCTTCGTACTTTCTTTCTCAACGGGTGCAAATTTACTCCGAATAACATGTCTATTCCGGTGATCACTGTTGATCACAATTTCACCGACCTGTACCCTAAGCTCAGCAGACCAGCAGCTTGGTCATTTTACAGCCCGAAGGCAGAACTATAAACGTCATTTACAAAGAGAGCCTTACATCCTAAAAATGTGCATTTCTCATACACAACATTTACAATCAGAAAGTAAACTCTTTACAATCATCAAATTCACTCTAAATAATAAAATAAGCCTATGACAATTACATTGACAATCATGTTACCTTATTTTTAAAATGTTTCCTTTTTTTTTCATAACTTCTTTAACACACTACTTCCCCCCTACAAACCGTGGGTATTTTGCTAGTATATATATATTTCTCAGTTTTTTTATTTTTAATAAATTTGTAAAAACCTCAAGTAAACTTTTTTCATGTTGTCATTATGGGGTGTTTTGTGTAGAATTCTGAGGAAAAAAATGAATTTAATCCATTTTGGAATAAGGCTGTAACATAACAAAATGTGGAAAAAGTGATGCGCTGTGAATACTTTCTGGATGCACTGTGTACATATATATATATATATATATATATATATATATATATATATATATA
>JANRMT010062857.1:48762807-48794089 GCA_026402145.1 Polypterus bichir lapradei | reverse complement strand
GAGTCAGTCAGTGAGTGAGTGAGTGAGTGAGGGCTTTGCCGTTTATTAGTATAGATTCGATCATTTTCCTTAATAAATAAATGACCAAGTATAATATTTTTGTCTCATTTGTTTAACTGGTTTCTCTTTATCTACTTTTAGGACTTGAGTGAAAATCTGATGATGTTTTATGTCATATTTATACAGAAATATAGAAAATTCTAAAGGGTTTACAAACTTTCAAGCACAACTGTATAAGAGAAGATGCATCAGAATGATATTTTTAATGTCAGGTTAACAGGTTTTTAAAATATAATGCAATATACAAATACAAACCATGACAGGTATCTTGAAATACAAACACTAATGTATATTGTACTGCAGCGTTTCTCAACCTTTAAGTATTTGCGACCCGAGTTTTCATAACAGTTTTAATCGCGCCCCCCCCCTAACATTTTTTTGAAATGTAGATGTATATTTTATTATACCTACTTAACTTTTATCAAACACTCTTTTTCTAGTATAAGAATGTAGTTTAAGTTAATTTGTTTTGGTTTCAACAGATTTTTTTTTTTTATATTTTTGATTCTTGTTGTCTTTTTTTCTCATCTTCACGCCCCGCTTTTTGTTCTTTGGCGCCCCCCACCCCACAGGTTGAGAACCACTGTTGTACTGTATATTATACCTATTATTTACAGGATATTTAAAATGTAATGTAATCATTTTCTAAAATGTATCTTATTATCATAGCACCAGTAATGGCGTACTGCTATAACGATTACGTGCAAGAAATACACTTGACTTCTACTTTTCATCCTCATCTTTATCATTCGTTTCCTCAGAGGTTGATGCGTTTGCTGGTTCCTGAGCTGCTCTTCTTTTCTCCACCCTAGCGGGCCGCTACTTCACTTCTTCCGTTGGCATCTTTTTGTGTTAAAACTGATCAAGTCCGTGTTTGTGTTGCAATTACTTAGTATGTTTTCTTTAATTTTTCACTTAAGCTGGCACTTAAGTCTTCAATCTTCCCCAAGAATGATTTAAGATATGAATAGGTAGGGGAAGTGACGGCGAAGGTGGTAGAGAACGGCACCCGTACATATGACCAGAGTTGATTCCACAAATAAATAAAATAAAAAGAGAAATAACCTTAAAGGTCAATCATTCCCCCGAAAGTGGACTGTAGAAGTCACGTAGTATTCGTGTACCAAATTTCAGGTCAATCGGTCAAACGGTTTGCGAGCTACAGGCGATTTGATTTCAAATCTTGGACGGACAAACGGACAGCCACGGTAGCGTATTACAGAAGAAGATTTTAACATACTGTATATTAAGAAATACATTGTTATATTTTGGAAAACATATTTAAATACACAAAAATGGCAATAATTTACATATTTTACAACATAGTTAAACAGAATTCAAGACATTGCAAAATTTTTATCTCTGAAGTTTTCATATTCGTTTTTAAATATACTATGCCCTCTGTAACGTTTGGGACAAAGACACGTTTTTTTCTTGATTTCCCCCTGGACTCCATAGTTTAACACTTGGAATAAAACAATTCAGACATCGTAATTAAAGTGCACATTGCAGATTTTCATTTAAGGGGATTTTCACACATTTTGGTCACACGACACTTTTTGTACACATTTCAAGGCACCATACTGTTTGTGACAATTCACGTCACAGGTGTTTCTAATTCCTCAGGTGGGTTTAATGGCTTCATAAGACACCTCAGCTCTCCTTTGGAGTCTGTGAATGCCAGCATGTGGACAAGAGTTGTGTCAATGAAAGTCAAAGAAGCCATCATGAAGCTGAAGAACGAGAATCAAGCCATTTGAGATATCGGTAAAAAAAAATTAGGATGACCGAAATCAACTGTCTGGAATATCATGAAGAAGAAAGAACACACTGGTGAGCTCAGAAATCACATAGGGGACTGCTAGGCCAAGGAAGACCACCACTACTGAGGACAGAAGCATCCTCACTGTGGTCAAGACAAAGGCCCAAACGTCTGTCCAGCAGACCTCAAACAGTCTTCAGGAGGCCAATGTGGATGTGTTAGAGACAACTATCAGTAGAAGACTTCACGGACAGAAACACAGATGTGAGCAACAAAAACAAGATGGCCAGATTACAGTTTGTGGAAAAGGACTTTCGAAGAGCTTGCAGAATTCTGGGAAAAGGTCTTGTGGACAGATCAGAAAAAGATGAACCTCATCAGAGGTATGACAAGAGCAAAGTGTGGAGATGAAAAGGAACTGCCTGAGGTTTTAAACAGACCACCTCATCTGTTAAACATGGTACTGGGGGTGTCGTGACATGGCATAGGCATATATGGCTGTCACAGGTCCTGGCACACTTCTCTTCATTGATGATGGGAATGCTGATGGTAAACTGAATTCTGAGGTGTGTAGAAACATCTGATCTGCTTAAGTTCCTGTAAAGGCCTCCAAATTCCTCGGATGGCACTTCATCCTACAAAAAGATAATGATCCCAAATATACTGCTAAGGAAACATCAGGGGTATTTCAAACCTAAAAAATGGCCAAGCCAGTCACCCAAATTAAATGCAGCTGAGAAGGCCTCCACATGCTGAAAAGAAAATGTATGGGGACAAGCCCACCGAAACAAGCAGCAGCTGAAGATGGCTGCATTAGAGGCCTGGCAGAGCATCACCAGAGAAGATCCTCATTGCAAGCAAGGGAATATGCGACAAACTCTCAAATATGACAAACGGCTTTAACAGACGTGCCATTGCTGTGTCCCAAACATTATGGTGCCCTGAAATGGTTGGACAGTCTAGAAAAAGTGTTGTCATTTCTACATGTCTGCAAATCCCCTTAAATGAAAGTCTGCAACGTGCACTTTAATCACAACGTCTGATTTATTTGATTAGTAATTTTAAATTGTAGAGCAACAATCCTACAACAAGATAATCAGCCAAACAGACTACTGAGGCAACACAGGAGTTTGTCAAAGCTAAAAAATGGAAAATTCTTGAATGTCCAAGCCAGTCATCTAATTTAAATTAAATTTAGTAGGCCTCCATTTGCTGAAGAGAACACTCAAGGGGACAAACCCCCCCCTAAAACAAGCAGAAGCTGAAGATGGCTGCATTAGAGGCCTGGCAGAGCAACACCAGAGGAGACCCTCAGCACCTGCTGATGTCTGTGAATGGCAGGCTTTAAGCAGTCATTGCATGCCGGGATGCGTGACAAAGTCCTCAATAACGACCGCAAGTGCCTGCAAAGGATAGTGAAGACAGCAGAAAACATTATTGGGGTGCCTCTGCCTTCACTACAGGACATATTTTACAAACGCAGTGCCTGCAAGGCCTGCAGCATTGAACACCCCTCACATGGACTTTTCACACTTCTGCCATCCAAGAGAAGATCCTGCAGCATCAAAGCCAGATCTGCCAGGCTGCAGGACAGTTTTTACCCCCCAAGATGTCAGACTCCTTAGCACCAGGCTGCCCCCTGGGGTCTTCCACGTGGCCTAAGCCACCTCTAAAAACAGAACTTTTATACCTGCGAGCCGCTGTCCTGTAAAGACGAGTGTGCAGGTCGAGAAGAACTGAAAATCTCATACTGACCTTGAAGGATTATGACATTCTTGATATCTTTCTGCTGTGAAACATTCTGACCTGTCATTGCTTAAAACATCTTAAACAACTTATCATACACTGATCATTTCTGTATTATCTATTATTTATTTATTATATTACATATTTATTGACTATATTTATGTATCTAGATTGCATAATACCATACATTGCATCAATCTTGTCTTTGCACAAAGTATTGTCTTGTTTGTGTTTTAATTTTAAATTTTCATTTAAATTCTATTTCTAATTTAATTTTAATTTCTTATTTACGCTTCATGTTATTACACTGTAGACCCTGAGCTTTGCAAATTCGTCTATCTGTATATTTGTATATGGTTGAGATGACAATAAAGTTCATTTTGACTTTGACAATGGCTTTAATTGACCTGCCATTGCTGTGTCCCCAACATTAGGGTGCCCTGAAATGAGGAGACCATATAGAAAAAGTGTTGTGTGACCGAAAGTTCTGCAAAAACCCCTTCAATGAAAATCTGCAATGTGCACTTTAATGGCAACGTCTGAATTGTTTGATTTGGAATTTAAGGAGCAGAGGGGGAAATGAAGGAAAAATGGGTCTTTGTCATTGGATTTTAATAAATCTACTCTCTCTCTCTATATATATATATATAATAGGGGCGTCCAACCCCGGTCCTGGTGGGCCGCAGTGGCTGCATGTTTTCATTCTAACCATCTCCTTATTTATTGAGCCATTTTTGCTGCTGATTAACTTGGTTTGCCTTTGTTTTAATTGACGTGACTCGGACCCCTTTGTTCAGGGGTGCCCAACTCCAGCCCTGGAGGGCCGCAGTGGCTGGAAGTTTTCATTCTAACCCTTTTTCTAATTAGTGATCTGTTTTTGCTGCTAATTAACTTCTTTTGAATTCATTTTAATTGACTTGGTTTTGAAGAAATGTTTCCCTGAATTTCTTCATCGTTCCTCTGAATTGCTTAATTTCTTTCCTTAAATGGCACCCAAACAGAAATGAAATGTGAAGTGAGGGAGCCAACAGAAGACCAACTAAGTCAGGGCCTCAAACTCCAACCAATTTCACTCCAACCAGCTGCTTAATCAGGCTCTGAGTCTTGTCATTAATTAAACCCACTCCTTAATTCCATGGCTTGTTTCTACTCTCACTGTGCAATAGCAGACATTTCCGAAATTGTCGATTGTCTCTTTTCTAAGTGCAGATCAACATTCCAGAGACCTTCACCTTTCTTTATTTTTAGATATTGTATGATGGTCACAGTTTGCTGATCCTGTTTTGGCTCATTTTGTGCCTCATTATTGCTTGGCTGCTAATTAGGGAAAAAGAAACAATTGAGGGGTCTGAGTCTTCAAAATGAATTCAAAAGAAGTTAATTAGCAGCAAAAACAGGTCACTCAGTAAGAAAAGGGTTAGAATGAAAACCTGCAGCCAATGTGGCCCACCAGGACTGGGGTTGGACACCCCTGATATATAAAACTAGCTGACGCCCGCCGTAGCATATGGTGTAAGAACTGGAATGGAAAATGGTGAGAAAGGAATTCAGAAAATCCTTCTATGTAAAAGCGGTCGAGATTGTCCTTCCGTCCCGTGAGTGCTACGCAGGCGCGGAGTTTCACACACGCCCCGTTCATTTTGCAATGCACGATGGGATTTGTAGTTTCGTTTTTCAAGGTAAAAGATGATTTTCTACTCCAGAGTGTGTGATATCTTCTTCTTCTTTCTTACTATATAAAAGCGGTCGGGATTGTCCTTCCGTCCCGTGATTGCTACGCAGGCGCGGAGTTTCACACACGCCCCGTCCGTTTTGCAATGCACGATGGGATTTGTAGTTTCGTTTTTCTAGGTAAAAGATGATTTTCTACTCCAGACTGTGCGAGTAGCACGGAGTTTCACACACGCCCCGTTCATTTTGCAATGCACGATGGGATTTGTAGTTTCGTTTTTCCAGGTAAAAGATGATTTTCTACTCCAGACTGTGCGATATCTTCTTCTTCTTTCTTACTATATAAAAGCGGTCGGGATTGTCCTTCCGTCCCGTGAGTGGTAAGCGTAGCGGTATTCTGCTTATCACAGACTTACTACTAGCAGCTTGCGGTACGAAGTGACATGATGTGAGCAGAGTTCTGGTGCTCCCATCGTTCCCTTGCTTTTGTGCGCGATGCGCTGGAAAAATAGACAAAATTATGTCTCTGGAAATAATTAATGTTGATGGAGTACAAATGCCTCACCGCGTAGTAAATATCGGGGGGTTCAAAAGGGCGACCTCAATATAAAAAAAAAGTTTAAATTTCATCACATAAAGTACTAGTACTTCTTAAAAGACGCAGTTGTGAATAGGTGCTTTATCTGGAGATAACAGATAACGAGTCGAAAGATCTAACCCAAGAAAAGCCACGTACAACTGACCGGGGCTGAAGACTGGTTGTTAGAATTATTGTGAAGAGTAGACAGCATGTGGGTATGAGGAAGGCCGCGCTTCTGAAATTCAATTATGTAAATATAATCAATAACAACCCCAAAAAGATGTTGTTGTAGAATGTCTCTAAGTAATTCCTGCAGCTTAATCCAAAAGACTCGTACTACAATATCAGGTCTGTGCTCCGGTCTTTGGGTATCCGACAGTGTATGTAGAATTTCCGGCCAAGCAGGATTACATGTGAAAGTGATAAATAAATCAGGCTGTCCGAATTTAAGTACTATGGACATGGCATCCTGTTAGTTTTGTTGCACGTATCCTGGACTTCCTGGAAATGTGGACGGTAATATAATCATTTTGCCTACACGTATGTTGTTATTTTCAGCCTTTGCTTGCAGTGCCTCTGAATGTCCTTTGTATTGTTCCACGCGCAAATCTTGTTGATCTAATCTGAGATAGTTGAGACGCGCGCCCTCTGTTTTAACATACGCATCTACGACGTACTGTTGGAATAGTTCGCCGCTGGAGTGCAAAATATTAAATGTATTCCTCATTGCTAATCTGTACGCGTAAAATTGGTATTGAGTAAGCCTTATTCGCTTGGAGGTTATTTTATCGGGAACATTTTGTAAATCTTTGTGCCAGCCAATGTCTCCGTAAGGGAATAAAAGTGGGTAAACCATAGGATCGCAATTCATATTGAGCGTGGAAATCTGTTTACAGGAGTTGCCTATGAATATAAGAATGTCAGTTTAAACGAATGGATCGTTTATTTAGTCTCTTATAAATACTCATTGAGCATAGTGGACCTCAGTTTAACAGGAATACTCCAATCAGGAAGAGAGAGATTTTATTCTCATTTCATGATTTTTTTTTACTCCGTTAAATAATATTTTTTTTCTTTTACATATTTATAGAATTTCGTGATTCTGACTCCAATAAATAATAATTTTTCTTTTGTACATTTACAGGTTTTACTGTTATTCTGGCCGCAACAGAGGGTTGTGCGCCGAGTAACAATATATTTGAAAAAATGTATTTTATTTGTATAAGAGTATGGAGAGTCCTACGTGTACATTTTGTGTAGTGATTTCAGGTTAAAGAATTATTCGGTATGAATTTCTGACACTGAACTTAGAGTTTTGGTCATTTGTCATTTTGACTTGACGACAGATTGTTTTGACTTTGTGGCTAACAAATGCAGTTCGGCTTCTTCTTGCTCCTCTTTAAATCCTATGTGCTGTTTACCCAGACAGAACTCACCCCAGTGTATTTTGCAGGCTATGTATTTGCGTGTGAGAGCCTTTGCTGATCGCACATTACTGTCCTGAGGAGACCTGCAAGTAAATACATTCATAGTTCTATGTGTACGGAACAGTAAACATGAACTTGAGTCACTCTCATGGTTTGTTTTCTATATTAACAAAATGAATACACTTTATTAATACGATTGCATGAATCTCATTTTGACAAAACAGCTTCTCAGGGGACCCGTTGTTAGTGCTGCTGCCTTGAAGATCGAGCAATTCGAACGCTTTGTCTGCGCACGGCGACACTCCGCAGGGCTAATCTGTGATCGGCAACTAAATCAACGTACACATCTTTAGGAACGCGAGAGGAACTCTGGAATAAAACACACAGAAACGTTCAGTCTCCACGAAGAAGGGGTTAGGCGTGCCATTTGGATATGTTTAATGTTCTTAGGAGTGATCGATATTCTTGTTCATCACTTCCATAAAAATTCGTCTGAAGATACTGACGGGAGACTTTATAAAATGTATGGCAGTGATTAGTGAGTGAATGGTAAGAACTACATATGACTGTAGAGGACATATGTAAATTAATTTTTCTAGGAATCAATCACAAACTAATGAAAACAATTGAAACCTCATGTAACTAAAACACAATGTTTGTGTGTAACAGAAGTCTCCATTTTCTTAAATGTGCTGCAGCTTTCAGAAGAGCCTATAGGTTAGAGCTGGGCCATTACGTTATAGGAATTTATGTCAAAGGACTAAAATGAAAATTACACTAATGCTTTTGATTCTCCTTTTGAGTTTTTTTCTTTAAAATATTATGAAATTCTTTTCATCATTAAAAAAAAAAATAAAAATAAAAAACACAAAAAAATATCGTAAAGCTTGTCAATCTACACATAGATTTTAAGGAGACCCAATGGAATCCATATAAGAAGTGAGATGATATTCATGAGGACTAACTTTTTCAAGAAATTATTGTCCCTCTTCCTAAAAAGAAAGCATATTTACCAATCATTACATTTTCTCTTTGGTTAATTAAACAGAAGCTGTCTTGAAGGTAGATAAAATAATACTGCTTTATATTCTGCAGCCTGCCTAATTTAATTCAGGTTCCCTGGAGCCCATCTGAGCAGGTTTGGGTTTAAAGGAAGAAGCAACTCTGAACAAGACAGCAGTCCACCGTAATGTCCAGTCACACACACACACATGCCTAATTAAGAATTCCAAATTAATGCAACAACATGTATTTTTTGGAAAATCTTCAAAATAAAATTAACAAATTAATTTTTAATATTTTTGAAGAATTAAAAAAACAAATGCTTTCATAGGTGTAACAGAATTCATTTAATTATAATTATTTTATAAAAACATAAATGTCATATGAAAGTTCTGTGATTTGACATATAGGGTTACAGTGTCCATATTCTCATATGCAAATTATTATTTACTTGCGCTCATCAACATGCAATTCATCGTGTCTCTCTGCTACCTGGATTAGTAAAAAATATAAAATATGCTATATGATATATAGGTAGATGTGAAAAGCACTACAGTATGTAATAGATTTATAGGGAAATAGATATGACTGGAACTGTATAATAGAGAGTTGTGCAAGTTGCTATATAATAGATAAATAGATACTGTATGACACGCATTGTATAATAGATACCTATGAATGGCATTATGAGATAGAGAAATAGATAGATATATGAAAGGCACTATATAATACTGTAGATAGATATATGAAACAACAACAACATTTATTTATATAGCACATTTTCATACAAAAAAATGTACTGTAGCTCAAAGTGCTTCACATAATGAATAGAAAAATAAAAGACACAGTAATGCATTATATAATAGATAGATAGGTATGAAAGGCACTATATAATAGATAGATAGAAAGAAATGAAAGATAGATACTTTATTAATCCCAAGGGGATATATAGATAGATAGAAAGAAATGAAAGGCACTATATAATAGACAGATAGAAAGAAATGAAAGGCACTATATAATAGATAGATATGAAAGGCACTATATAATAGATAGATAGAAATAAATGAAAGGCACGATATAATCGATAGATATATGAAAGGCACTATATAACAGATAGATAGAAATAAATGAAAGGCACGATATAATCGATAGATATATGAAAGGCACTATATAACAGATAGATAGAAATAAATGAAAGGCACTATATAATAGATAGATAGAAATAAATGAAAGGCACTATATAATCGATAGATAGATCTGTAAGGTGCTATTTGTTCACTTAATATTCACTAAGAAATTTCTTACATGATTATATTAATTTTAAGCAAATTACCTTTGTGAATGTTTCTAATAAATCATTTTCATGCTAAAACAGCAGGTAGTTTGTCCTGACTGAACCTTAATGTCAGCGTGACTATGGAGTGACATAACGTACTTTAAACTGAAATATTTCACAGTATTTACAATACGAGTTTGTAGATGAACTTCCCGCCCTGAAGGTTTCCAGCCTGATGTCGTGTTTTTTATGTTCTTGTTCCCCATTAATGTATAAACTGACCTTGGAAATGAATGAATGAACATTTATAAAAAGTTGGTAAACATCCAAAGCTTTGCTTATTTTTGATGGCTAATTATTCATATTTTTGTTTGTTTTTTTTTCATAGTAAACTGCATAACGACATTAAAAATAAAGTCATGTTTTAGTATTAGCAAGTATTTCATGCTAAGCAATTTTAATGATTTTTTTTAGGGAAAAATCAAACTTTTTACAAACTATGAGAGTCACTTATATTTTAAACTAATGCCATGTCACACATTTCATTGCACAAATAAAAAGATTACTCAGTTAACACAACACAGAATGCTAAAATTTAGAGCAGAATAAATTGTAATACCGCTTTTTAAACTGTCTTATGAGAAAACGTCTGTGTGATGTCATTCTATTATTTTTTTATGTCATTTTTTTATTTCTTGTAATTGCATTTCAAATCAATGCCCAGATCCAATAAGTAATAAAGATGTCAAAGGGTACCTGGCTTCTGATCTTTGATCCCAGGTCTCCTGCTATTTTGAAGGTTGATCTCTGCATAAGTAACTGAATCTTCACATTCTGTAGATGAGTTCATCGTGAGAGCGGCGTGAGAGAAATGTCAAGGAGGTAACATCCACAACCGGCACTTTAACTACGCAGCTCAGGAAATGCGGTCAGAAACACGCGGAGGTCTTTCTTCATGTCAGAGCTGAAATATCACAGTAGGCTTGCAGCCCTTTGGCAACACACTCACTAAACTAGACTTTCCTCACTTGTTCAGATGCTTTATGAATGTTTCTATACAATAAGGGAATTTCACATTGAATTTGATTAAAGGGAGCACAGTTTTCTTTCTTCATGTTGATAATAAGCTACCTGAAAGGGCAGGCTCAGTTGGGGGACACACACTGAGGACCTCTTGGAGGTCGTAGTGGAGGAGAGGATGAAGACAAAACTTAGTGCCATTATGAACAATGCTGCACAACCTCTCTGTGACGCACCAACACAGCCACCTCATTATTGGGCAGAAGTGGCTCAAGAAACGTGACCCTGCCCTTCATGCTGACAACAATATGCTTACATAGCACCTCACTGGGACTGGGACTGGAACTGGTAAGGTAGATGTTTTCTTCCTTTTTAGTTATTCTGGTGTGTATTCAGACCATAGCGTGTGTGTGTGTGTGTGTATTTATTTTATTTATTTACTTACTTACTTATCTGCTGCAGAGGGTGGAAGGATCAGGAGTACCAAAGAAAATTGGGGTGCCAACTGGGGCACCCCGTTTAGTGCAATTGCACAAAAAACAGATCAAAGACGAGTGTTCGATGGCACAACTGAAAACAGTCGTGATAACTGCCGTTTTACTTTCTCGTATACAAATTTTAGGGAAAGTATTGTAATCTTCCAAAGATTCAATGTCGAGATTTTGTTGAATCTCGATGTTTTAGACCTTCCTGACTTTCTCATATCCAAAGTATAGGGAAATTATTGGAATCCTTCCATTTTGAGATTTTGATGAATCTCAACGTTTTAGACATCCCTGAGTCTGAAAATATCATTTATGGAATTATGTCTGTGTGTGTTTGTATGTAAACACAATAACTTGAGTACGCTTTTGCTTGGGTGAACCAAATTTTGCGTACAAGTATTAGGTACAAAATGTAGATTTTCATCCACTTTTGGGCTATTTTCGCTAACCGGAAGTGGTACTTTACCTTTTATTTATGCACTGCAGAGTCCAATTTATTCAACTTTACTTTTATAATTATTGTTCAATATATTAACAATTTGATTTGATTTGTTGCTGATGGTTCTTTCATGTACATAATATAAAAATATTATCATTGTCTTGCAGTACAGTGATCCCTCGCTATATCGCGCTTCGACTTTCGCGGCTTCACTCCGTTGTGGATTTTAAATGTAAGCATATCTAAATATATATCATTGATTTTTCACTGGTTCGCGGATTTCTGCGGACAATGGGTCTTTTAATTTATGGTACATGCTTCCTCAGTTTGTTTACCCAGTTGATTTCATACAAGGGACGCTATTGGCGGATGGCTGAGAGGCTACCCAATCAGAGCAGGTATTACGTATTAAATAAAACTCCTCAATGATATACGATATGCTTCCCGCGCGGTTCTTCGCACACTTCAAAGCTCTAACAGCCCGTATTGATTTTTGATTGGTTGCTTTTCTCTGTCTCTCGCACTCTCTCTGACGTTCTCTGCTCCTGACGGAGGGGGTGTGAGCAGAGGGGCTGTTTGCTTAGAAGATACGGATGCTCCTCTAAAAAATGCTGAAAGGCTACCTTCACATTGATCCCTTCATTGCGGCCGCTTTATTGCGGGTGCTTTGTATACTTAAAAGCCCAACAGCCCTATTGATTTTTGATTGTTTGCTTTTCTCTCTCTCTCTCTGACATTCTCTGCTCCTGACGCGCATTCCTTTGAAGAGAAGATATGTTTGCATTCTTTTAATTGTGAGAAAGAACTGTCATCTCTGTCTTGTCATGGAGCACAGTTTAAACTTTTGACTAAAGGGTGTTATTTCATGTCTAGAGGGCTCTAATGTTAAAAAACATATTTAGAAGGTCGTAAACAGGTTTTCTATGCTCTAACTGCGAAAATATTAGATTTATAAATAAAGAATACTACTTTGTGGAAATTCATTTATCTGTCTGGAGCGGATTAACCGCGATAAACGAGGGTTTACTGTAAATATTCTAACTGTGCGGAGAAAATTTATAAACAGTGTGGGAGAGTTTCTAAGGGCTTAAAATACATAAAAATAACCATACAAACATATGGTTTCTACTTCGCGGATTTTCACCTATCGCGGGGGGTTCTGGAACGCAACTCTCGCGATCGAGGAGGGATTACTGTATACGAGAAAGTCTACAGCAGACCACTTCCTGATTTTTAGCCTTAATGGCTTTATTTATTTATTCATAAGCTGCTCCTCTGTCTGGAGATGATCCTGTTCAGTGGATGCAGTGGATTCTCCATGATTGACAGCAGCCTGCTCAGCGCCCGTCGCTCTGCCACGGATGTCAAACTGTCCAGCTCCGTGCCTACAATAGAGCCTGCCTTCCTCACCAGTTTGTCCAGACATGAGGCGTCCCTCTTCTTTATGCTGCCTCCCCAGCACACCACCGTGTAGAAGAGGGCGCTTGCCACAACCATCTGGTAGAACATCTGCAGCATCTTATTGCAGATGTTGAAGGACTATCACTAAATAATATATAAATCCTCTTTAATAAAAGCCCTGTGTGCGTCCAGGTGTCCTTGTGTGTGTGTCTTCTGGTGAAGTGCGCATGCGCGGGGCCATAACACACATCGCACCGTGCCCCGCCCATGCGCACGGCACCGTGGTCGCACACACACTGAAAGCTGGGCACACAGTGAATGGCCTTACCGTGGCAGCGCATGATAAGCAAATAAAAGACATCATTGCTGGGGAGAGTGCTGATTGGGTAGTCGCGCCCGCGCACATAAAATCCTTTGCTGGGGAGACGCCACGCATACAATAATCAGCTACACGCCAGCACAGATTAAAATACTTGCTGGGTAACTGCACAGTCCTTGCTGGGGAGACGACACAGTCCCGATTATCAACTGCACGCCACACGTTACATCAGTTGCTGGGGACACTCTGCTGATTGCCCCCTGTTGTGACAGAAAATTAAAGTCATATTACGGACATCAAAGCCAGTATTACTGTCAGAGAAAATTACAGGCATTTTACGGATATACAAACCAGTATTACTGCGAGAGAAAATTAAAGGCACACAATACACTGACGCATATTACAACACATACAAGGCAGTATTACTGTAAGAGAAAATATTACG
Source organism: Polypterus bichir lapradei (assembly GCA_026402145.1). Lineage (NCBI taxonomy): Eukaryota > Metazoa > Chordata > Cladistia > Polypteriformes > Polypteridae > Polypterus > Polypterus bichir. Next base: position 48,780,456 of record JANRMT010062857.1, on the reverse strand, counting down.
GACGTATCTACTAACAACATGCCACCTAAAAAAAAAAGGACAAGTCAAGTAGGACAAAAGACACAGACAATCAAATCCTAACAGTAACATCTCCTGGAAGAACAGTCAGCTCAACAAGTAAACATTAACAAAAGTAAGGCTGAAAGACAAAGAAAAATAAGAGCAAATAGATCGATTGAAGAAAAAGAAAATGAGCATCAGATAAACGCTAAAAGAGAAAGACTGAGAAGAGCAAACCTTACAAAAAGTTGGCATTTACTTGCCAGAGCCAGTATTCAGCCACCGTCAGTTATATGTTGCATTATCAAGAGTTAGAAGCTTTCCAGATATTGTTGTCAAGGTTGTAGATGGTCCTGAACAAGGCAAACTCTTGCCAAACTCGGACAGAATATTTACAAGAAATGTTGTCTATAATGAAATTTTATAGAAAAATTTCATGAGGTAAAAAAATAGAAAAGTTTTCCTAAATATCTTCTTCAGATATTGTGTCTTACAGATTGTTACAAAGTTTTACGCTAAGACAATATTAATTATACTTATTGTGTTGTCATATACGTTTCTGTTTTATTTTTATTGTTATTTTACTTTAGGCTTCTTGCAAAAATATTTTTGACAAAAAAAAATTAAGACAAGAAACAGAATGAGGTCAAGGTCCCTTGCCATTTAATATAGGCTGTTCCTACTAATGTTTATGCACTACTGTTCTAGCGCCCGTTATTGTAACGGGCTTAATGTCTAGTTATTATATAATATAATACTATGATATATATAATATAAATATCACCAGAGCAATCCAAGTAATCCACACATACAAAGAAATCAAAACAAAAGGAACATGGAAGAGTCAGATTTGTTTTAAACACCAAGTTCAAGACTAGAAAAGTGGATTGTTGGATTGAATTTTTACGTCAGCAGCAACATCACCTGCACTTCAGAAGATGTCACCCACCTGAAGCTAAGCCTGTTCAGGCCTGGTCGGTACTTGGATGGGAGACCATCTAGAAAAAAATCTTAGGTTGCTGCTGGAAGAGGTGTTGGTGAGGCCAGCAGGAGGTGCTTATCCTGTGGTCTGTGTGTGGATCTCTATGCACCAGTTCAGTGACGGGGACACAGTGCTGTAAGAATGCTGCCATCCTTCAGATGAGACATAAAACCGAGGTCCTGACTCTCTATGGACAGAAATGATCCCTGGACATCCTTCATAAAGACCATGGGGTGTCCTGATGTCCAGGCTAAATTTCCCCCCCCCCCCATGTCTCTAACTGGTTAACTATTGCTCACCCCTTACACCACCAAAGAGCTAATGTGTACTAAGCATACTGGCGCTAAAATGGCTGCCATCCCATCATCAAGGTGGATGCTGCACATTAGTGGTGGTTGAAGTGGCTTCTCACTTACTTTGAGTAGCAAGAAAAGTGATATATAAAAGCAAAGAATTTATTATTATTATGTAAAGGCATTATTTATCAATTCAAGTCAAGTTGAGGAGCATGCACTGGTACAGCATGTTGCCGCACCCACTACACAATGAAAAATCTCGGGATCCCGGCTGGCAACCCCCCCAGTCAGACACACAGTCCAGTCCCACCCTCCGCAAATGACCCTGTATCTGCCGTAGGCAGGTGTTACGTGGGCGACCCTTTGGCCTGGTCCAGCCACTCGAGTCCTCAACAATGAGGATCTTACGAGCTGGATCACCCTCAGGGAACCGCGCCACATGGCCATAGTGCCATAACTGACGCTCCTTCACAATGCAGGTCATTTGCCTCATTTGGGACTCCATCAGCAACTGCTCATTCAACACAAAGTCAAACCAACGGTACCCAAGGATTCTCCAGAGAGCCACAGTACCAAAGGAGTCCAGTCTTCATCTCAGGTCACTGGATAGCGTCCATGTCTCGCAACCATAGAGCGAGACAGGAAGCACCAGGACAACAACAACATTTATTTATATAACACATTTTCATACAAAAAGTAGCTCAAAGTGCTTTACATAATGAAGAAAAGAAAAATAAAAGACAAAATAAGAAATTAAAATAAGACAACATTAGTTAACATAGAAAAGGAGTAAGGTCCGATAGCCAGGGTGGACAGAAAAAACAGAAAAAAACTCCAGACGGCTAGAGAAAAAAAATAAAATCTGCAGGGGTTCCAGGCCATGAGACCGCCCAGTCCCCTCTGGGCATTCTACCTAACATAAATGAAACAGTCCTCTTTGTAGTTAGAGTTCTCATGGAGTCACTTGATGTTGATGGTCATACAGACTTCTGGCTTTTAATCCATCCATCATTGTTGGAACATCACGGTGCTTTGAGTAGATGGTGGTGGCACAAGCCACCACCAAAAGGACACCGGAAAAGGAAACAGAAGAGAGAGTAGAGGTTAGTACAGATTTTAGAGACACCATGAATAGTTATTATAATGAGTTGGATATACAGAGTATCAGGATTTTAATTACAATGAAATTATGAGAAAGCCATGTTGAAGTAATGTATTTCCAGCAGTTTTTTAAAGTGCTCCACTGTATCAGCCTGGCGAATTCCTATTGGCAGGCTATTCCAGATTTTAGGTGCATAGCAGCAGAAGGCCCTCCGCCTCACCACTTCTTTTAAGTTTAGCTCTTGGAATTCTAAGGAGATACTCATTTGAGGATCTAAGGTTACGATTTGGAATATAAGGTGTCAGACATTCCGATATATAAGATGGGGCGAGATTATTTAAGGCTTTATAAACCATAAGCAGAATTTTAAAGTCAATCCTGAATGACACAGGTAACCAATGTAGTGACATCAAAACTGGAGAGATGTCCTCGGAATTTCTTTTTCTAGTTAGGATTCTAGCAGCTGCATTCTGCACTAGTTGCAAGTGATTTATGTCTTTTTTGGGTAGTCCTGAGAGGAGTGCGTTACAGTAATCTAGTCGTCTGAAAACAAAAGTGTGAACTAATTTCTCAGCATCTTTCAGTGATATAAGAGGTCTAACTTTTGCTATGTTTCTTAAGTGAAAAAATGCTGTCCTAGTGATCTGATGAATATGCGATTTAAAATTCAGATTACAGTCAACAATTAGAAACAATTATTTCTAATAGCCTCATTGTATCCATTATTGCCAATCACTCAAATTTCAGTTTTCTCTTTATTTAACTTGAGAAAGTTACTATTCATCCATTCTGAGATACAAGTCAGACATTGTGTTAGTGAATCAAGAGAGTCGGGGTCATCAGGTGCTATTGATAAGTACAGCTGTGTGTCATCAGCATAGCTGTGGTAACTCACGTTGTGCCCTGAGATAATCTGACCTAACGGAAGCATGTAGATTGAGAAGAGCAGCGGACCCAGGATAGAGCCTTGTGGAACACCATATTGGATATCATGGACTGGGACCTTCGTCCTTTTGCATAGATATCGAGAGTGCCACACACCCCTTTCCAGTGACCTCATGATCCAAACAAAAGAAGGAAAACAAAATGGATTCCAATAGCAATGCAAGAACTTGCCTTTGTTCTGCAAGCAAGAATTATACAGTAAGCCCTCACATGAATGGCGGAGGTGGTGCCAGACACTGATAAAAATCAGAAAGATATTTTGACAGCAGTTTAAAAGCTGAAATAACATTTCCGTCTACTGTACAACTTCATGGCCGCTCCTGGAGGAAGATGACCTAACCTGTCAGATGAGTGAGAATGCGTGAAGGTTTCACTTCGGCTGGAGATCACAGATCAGATAGCTGCGATTTGTTCAAAGAGGTGTGAAAGAGGATTGTAGATTTTGTCGACACGTACCCAAGAATCCCCTTCATGTAGAGGTGTAACTGAAAGCAGTGTGACATTGCTGTGGTTAGTCAAAACATTATCAAGCCAGCTTAATGTAGTTAACGGTGATGAGGAACCCGATTCCTCTCTTGGCACAAGGCAGGAATGAAACCCTACACCAGAGACTTGTTCATCACGGGAGCCACTTGGCAATTTTCAACGACTTGTGAATCTGCACATGTAGAAACACATTAGGCAGCATGGGCCCCCTCAGCCCCAAAGAAGCACTCGGAGTCTCAGGACAGGCACACTGAAAAAAGTCTAACATTGATGTTGTTCATTCAATGTAAATTTTCTCTTTCAAGCAACTTAAGATTAGTCATTTAGTGTTGTAGCTTGAAATATTTGGTTTCAAGTCTCAATCAAAGTAAAAAAAAAATGTGTTTGTTCCAAAGTAAGTTATGGTGGAGGGAATAAACGTAAAAATCCTATTTCAGCTAACCTAATAGTTTAGGTTGTTCGTGTGCTGTGTTTGAGGGGCTGTTTTGTATTTTCTTCCGGTTGAACTTTCCAGCGTGCTGGCTTTCTAACTTCCGAAAAAGAAGAAGACTTTCCCAAGTGGAGTGGACGTGACTGTACAGGTCTGGTCATTTTCAGCAGCAGACTTTTATAACGGAGGATTTCTGGTAAGTAACCCTGTTTCTCAACTGTTAATTTTAAGTATAAGAACTCGTAATAAAACACACTTTCAAGAAAGCTGTAGAAATGTTTAATAATTTTTTGTTGTATATTTAAGATTTATACTGCAAAATGCTTGTGTATTTGCGCTAGATTTTTAAATAAATTTAAAAAGTACAGCATCGGAATGTGTTATGTTCATAATATTTCTAATAGCATAAAAACAGTTTACAACCAATAAACCATTTTAAATTGTAACAACTTAAAAAAATAGATTTACTTCAGTATAAAACAAGTGAATTGCACCCAATCACTCTAAATGATTTGCCTCAACTTAAAATTTATGGGATCAATAAGATAAAAAGAATTATATTGGTTCAGATTGAAAATATTAAGTATGAATCATTACCTTAATTGTACTCGTTAAAGTAGTAAATGACTTGCGATTGAATGCAGACAGAGGCCATTTATCTGTTCTCATCCTCCTCGATCTGAGTGCTGCGTTTGATACCATTGATCACAATATTCTTAGAAATCGCCTTAGTCAATGGGTGGGCCTCTCTGGTAATGTCTTAAATTGGTTTGAATCCTACCTGGCAGGGAGAAAATTCTTTGTTAATTGTGGTAATCACAACTCAAAGACGCATGATATTCTATATGGGGTTCCACAAGGCTCTATCCTGGGTCCGCTTCTTTTCTCAATCTATATGCTTCCGTTAGGTCAGATTATCTCAAGTTACAACGTGAGCTACCACAGCTATGCTGATGACACACAGCTGTACTTATCAGTAGCACCTGATGACACCGGCTCTCTCGAATCAATAACACAATGTCTTACTGGTATTTCTGAATGGATGAATAGTAATTTTCTCAAGTTAAATAAAGAGAAAACTGAAATTGTATTGATTGGCAAAAACGGATTAAGTGAGGTTATCAAAAATAATCTTGACGCATTAGGATTAGAAGTTAAGACCGAAGTAAAAAACTTAGGGGTAACCGTTGACTGTAACCTGAATTTTAAATCACATATTCTTCAGACCACTAGGACAGCATTTTTTCACTTAAGAAATATAGCAAAAGTTAGACCTCTTATATCATTGAAAGATGCTGAGAAATTAATTCACGCTTTTGTTTTTAGTCGATTAGATTACTGTAACGCACTCCTCTCAGGACTACCCAAAAAAGACATAAATCATTTGCAACGAGTGCAGAATGCAGCTGCTAGAATCCTAACTAGGAAAAGAAAATCCGAACACATCTCTCCAGTCTTAATGTCACTACACTGGTTACCTGTGTCTTTCAGAATTGACTTTAAAATTCTGCTTATAGTCTACAAAGCCTTAAATAATCTCGCTCCATCTTATATATCGGAATGTCTGACACCTTATATTCCAAATCGTAATCTTAGATCCTCAAATGAGTGTCTCCTTAGAATTCCAAAAGCTAAACTTAAAAGAAGTGGTGAGGCGGCCTTCTGCTGCTATGCACCTAAAATCTGGAATAGCCTGCCAATAGGAATTCGCCAGGCTAATACAGTGGAGCACTTTAAAACACTGCTGAAAACATATTACTTTAACATGGCCTTTTCATAACTTCACTTTATCTTAATCCTGATACTCTGTATGTTCAATTCATTATAATAACTATTCATGGTGGCACTAAAATCCGTACTGACCCCTACTCTCTCTTCTGTTTCTTTTTCCGGTTTTTCTGTGGTGGCGGCCTGCGCCACCACCAACTTACTCAAAGCACCATGATGTCCCAGCATTGATGGACTAAAAGCCAGAAGTCCACGTGATCATCATCAAGTCCTTCCGTGAAAACCATAAATACAAAGAGGACTGTTTCATTTATGTTAGGTAGATTGCCCAGAGGGGACTGGGCGGTCTCATGGCCTGGAATCCCTGCAGATTTTATTTTTTTTCTCCGGCCGTCTGGAGTTTTTTTTTTTTGTTTTTTCTGTCCCCCCTGGCCATTGGACCTTACACTTATTCTATGTTAATTAATGTTGACTTATTTTATTTTCTTAATGTGTCTTTTATTTTTCTATTCTTCATTATGTAAAGCACTTTGAGCTACATTTTTTTGTATGAAAATGTGCTATATAAATAAATGTTGTTGTTGTTGTTGTTGTTTTAAGTTGAATGGAGGTTATACTTTTTTCAGTGCGGGAGAATCAGGATTTATTGTACGGCGGACATACAGACTCAGTTCAGATGACTGAGACCCCAATGATGGGCATACCTTATTTTTATGACAGCTCTTATCAAAAAGTTTACCTCACTCAGTGCATTTCACTCTCCTACCTGACTCCACTTTCCTGTTACCTTGGTTCTAACCCTAAATACAAAGAGGACTGTTTCATTTATGTTAGGTAGAATGCCCAGAAGGGGCTGAGTGGTCCCGTGGCCTGGAACCCCTGTAGATTTTATTTTTTCTCTCCAGCCGTCTGGAGTTTTTTTTTTGCTTTTTCTGTCCTCCCTGACCTCGGACCTTAATCTTATTCTATGCTAATTAGTGTTGTCTTATTTTAATTCTTACTTTGTCTTTTTTTTTTCTCTGTTCTTCATCATGTACAGCACTTTGAGCTACATTATTTGCATGAAAATGTGCTATAGAAATAAATGTTGTTGAATTAGTTCTATTAATATTTCCTCGCCTAATGAGCAATCACACTTTATCTTATTCATTATGGCCACCTGGCAGGCCTTCTACTCTCCTTTAACCCGACCATTTCCTGCCACCATTATCTCTAAGTCCTCAGCTCAGGCTCGCCACCTGGGTGTACCGCCACTTATGGTGGCATAAGGTACAAAACAGATTGCGTAGCACTGCCACACGAAGACAGACCAGGCAGCCGGCCCGCCACGCTTTCCTGCCGGCCATTATGCTGCCCCTACATAACCACCAGAGACACTGTACAGGAGCCGACAGCAGCCACAGCAACAGACGTTTTACATTGATTTACATGCAAATACTTTGCTTTTTGTGCTTTTCAGAAAATGGAGTTGCCTGCAAAAAATATTCAGCCCTCAAAGAGTTAAACAAATGAGTTTTAAGTTTAGATTTGAAAAGTGAAAATGATTCAATATTTCTAAGCCCTCGACCCTCTGCAGTTCACATACCAGGAGAAGGTGGGAGTGGAGGATGCCATCATCTACATGCTACACTGATCCCTCTCCCACTTGGACAGAGGCAGTGGTACTTTTAGAATTATGTTTCTGGACTTCTCTAGCGCCTTCAACATCATCCAACCTCTGCTCCTTAGGGACAAGCTGACAGAGATGGGAGTAGATTCATATCTGGTGCCCTGGATTGTGGACTATCTTACAGACCTCACTCAGTATGTGCGTCTCGGGAACTGCAGGTCTGACATTGTTGTCAGCAGCACAGGAGGGCTGCAAGGGACTGTACTTTCTCCGGTCCTGTTCAGCCAACATACATCGGACTTCCAATACAACTCGGAGTCCTGCCACGTGCAAAGGTTCGCTGACGACTCTGCTATGGTGGGCTGCATCAGGAGTGGGCAGGAGGAGGAGTATAGGAACCTAATCAAGGACTTTGTTAAATGGTGCGACTCAAACCACTTACACCTGAACACCAGCAAAACCAAGGAGCTGGTGGTGGATTTTAGGAGGACCAGACCCCTCATGGACCCCGTGATCATCAGAGGTGACTGTGCAGAGGGTGCAGACCTATAAATACCTGGGAGTGCAGCTGGATGATAAATTGGACTGGACTGCCAATACTGATGCTCTGTGCAAGAGAGGACAGAGCCGACTATACTTCCTTAGAAGGCTGGCGTCCTTCAACATCTGCAATAAGATGCTGCAGATGTTCTATCAGACGGTTGTGGCGAGTGCCCTCTTCTACGTGGTGGTGTGCTGGGGAGTCAGCATAAAGAAGAGGGACAAATTGGTGAGGAAGGCAGGCTCTATTGTAGGCACAGAGCTGAACAGTTTGACATCCGTGGCAGAGCGACGGGCGCTGAGCAGACTCCTGTCAATCATGGAGAATCTACTGCATCCACTGAACAGGATCATCTCCAGACAGAGGAGCAGCTTCAGCGACAGACTGCTGTCACCGTCCTGCTCCACTGACAGACTGAAAGGATAAAGTACTGTCAAGGATGACACCCAGACTCTTAACCCGTGGGGAAGGGGAGACAGAGGTATTATCAAAAACAAAGGAAAAATGATCAGTTTTGCATAATGTTGACGCAACCAAACCACACAGTCATGGGGTCAAAAAAAATTTCTTTTATTAAACCAAATACATTTTACAGGTTTTTTTATCACCTGGAAAATCCCCGTCACATTTTCTTTTCCACTTCCATTCTCCTCCAAGCGGGCCTTGTCCACTTTCTCCCAACTCTGACCTTGCATGTGTCATGGCTCAGCCTGCTTTATTCCTCCTGGCTGGAGTTCAAACTTTTTTTTTTATTTAATTTTATACCATTTTCTTGCATTAATGTTTGTTTTGTTTATTATATACGTTTTCCTAGGTGTGGGTCAGTAAGGAGAAACAGCCTTTGTTATGTCCCATGTGCTTTGTGGGCGGCTCCCCAAGAGGCGGGGCCACCTGCCATTCGCTCTGTTTATGGGAGGACCACCCATAGTTCCTGGTGTTCAGTGTTTTCTTGTATTTCTGTGCTTTTGCTGCTGCCTTGTAGTTTTCTGGATTTTGAACCCTTGCTCAGGACTGTGTCTATTGATAATCTGAACCTCTGCTCTGTTTATTGACTGCAATTTTTGGTTTCTGTTTTGGGACTTTGTTTATTGCATTTTTATTTGCCTTTCAGGCAATTCTTCATACTCTTCAGAGGCTTGTGCCTGTACAGTCTTCTGTGAAAGCAAACCTTTTCACTTTCTAAAGATTTCTCTTGGCTCTTTGGGTTTCTAGTCAGGGTTTTTGACGGAGTTTCCAGCCTCTAGTGGGAAACTCTGGAAAGTGTTTTGCTACCTGTGCTTTCATGACTCCCATATTTCAGGACAGCATGAGGCAGAGCGACAGCTTTTTAACCCGAACCCCGGAGTAATTCCGGTGTAACAGGATTTCCACCTGGGTCAGTGGAACCCCTCCATTACAGGGGAGCCTGCTCCTAGCAGTGCCCCCTAGTGGCACCTAGGAACCCCAACTGGACTGCCCAGCAAAACGACAACTCCCATGAAGCCCTGCGGGTGTCCAAACTGGGGCCAAACCAGAGGGATACTGACACCCAGTGTACTGTGGAAACACATAACCTCAGGAGGCAGTCTTCCTCTGTCCTTCCCTCATAATAGAATCTTGACCAAGAATTATACCACTTGTAAGCACTAGGGGGCACCACTAAACCCCAAACCACAGACACAGCAATACCCAACACAATTCCAGGTTCAAATAAATAATTGTTATTTGACCAAATGCCATCCACATACAATTACCAGCCTAATTATCCATTCACAGCCCCCTACCCCCATAAGAACGTTGCCCACTGCCTCGTGACTCTGACTCCATTTAAGTGAGACACTGGGCTTCCTTTTAAAGTTTACCCAGGAACTGTTTCCAGTCTCCTGCTTGGGTCGTCCAGAGCATTACAGGGTCATGCAAAAATCAGGGTGATCCTCCCTTGGCAGCACCCTCTGGTGGTCCCCAAAAAAACGCAATAGAGCTGTGTTTGCAGACTGCAACTCCCATGCCACCCTTACAGGTGTCCTGAATGGGCTTAGCTCTGTTGGACACTGCCAGCTGTTATGTAGGGCGAATGATCTGCTCCCAGTTATCCCGTTTGTCTACTCCTTCCATTATGGCATCCTAGCCAGGCATGAATCCTTCCTCTTTCATGGCCTGCCCTTCCTCCCTGGCACCTACACACTAACCAACCCAGTTGGGACACCCGACCATCCATGTCCTTCTATTATCACTGCTTACCAGCTGGGTAAGGAACCATCCACCCTGGCCAGGGTGCCATGCCAACACATGTCTTCTATGACAACTGATGTGGAAAAATGATATGAGAGAAGATACAGTATATATTTAGCAATATTATCCGTTTAAAGGCTAAAACTGTAAAAATGTGTATTTGTAATGCTCACTTCTTAACCTAAATAAATGTCCAGCAGACCAGTGAAATTTTCATTTTTTTGGAGGGCATGTGGTTTTGGGCACATCATAATGACTTGAGTGGAAAATTCAGTTTCAACACAAAGGTTTAACAGAAGCCACAAGGTGGTTTGAAACTCTTTTATATTTGTAACTAAACAGACCAAAGTGCGAAACTGACTCAGAGGTGTAAGCTGATTAGCCCATCTTGCGATTTCACATAAAACGCAAATGACTGCCATTGCACTAAATGTGTCTTTGGTGGCCTTGTGGATGCTCGTCTTTTTATTTTTAAGCTTCCTGAATTTGTTTTCATTTTACATGTGCATTTGATAAAACAGTGCGGTGGGCTGGCGCCCTGCCCGGGATTTGTTTCCTGCCTTGCGCCCTGTGTTGACTGGGATTGGCTCCAGCAGACCCCCGTGACCCTGTAGTTAGGATATAGCGGGTTGGATAATTGATGGATGGATGGATTTGAGAAAACAACTAAATACAACTGAATAACTAAATAACCCAATCTTCAGACTTCCTTCATTCATTGATAGTGATGCAGGGGGTCTAAGACTTATATTGGTTACATCGGGATCAAGTGCACTGCAGCGGGCCCTTTATTTTTATTTTTTTGTTCCGACTGACTGCCAAAATGGAAGATCATGAGCTTTAAAACTAAGGAGGACTTTTACAAGAAATTGACGGAGATTTCCGTAAAGAAGGACAGGCGCATGGACTTCATTCACAAATAAAGGTACGACCATAAATGGTTTTCAGTTTTATAAAAAATGGGATCAGACTATGGAAAAAAAAACTTAATTTTGACCTTAAATAAAACATTCTTTTGTTTTTCTTGTTATCCTTTTGTTGAACAGTCTGTATTAAAATTGATTAAAGAGTCAAAATTAAAAGCTTTTAAAAAATCAACTAAACATTTCAATTAAGGTCAAAATTGAAATCCGTTTTCTTTGTACACCACTCTATACTTTCATTTGTATTGAATGAGTGTGAATTGTGGAATTGCAACGGCAAATTTAGAACACGGGGAGGGTGAGGAGCAAATGCGGTCTACTGCGCTCGAAATGTAATGTTCTTTCTTAGCTAAATTTGCGCGTTACCTGTTTGTGTAAAGCAGCGTTTCTCAACCTTTAAGTATTTGCGACCCGAGTTTTCATAACAGTTTTAATCGCCCCCCTAACGTTTTATTGAAACCCTAATAAAATTTATTCCTATATTTTTTGCTGCCGATACACCGCTAAGATTAAAATTTCCCTAAGAATAGCGAAATTGCGCCACATATGGCAACACTGCCCACCTCTTCTTATTTCTCGCGCTTTCACGGAAAGTTTCAATTTTTGCCGAATTTACTAGAGATGCGCCTGCTAGTATAAATGTGAACTTCGTCTCGCCGAGGCCATATTTCAGTCTGGTTGTTTGACTTAAGTATTCGATAGTGTTCGTATAGCAACTCAAATATACGTTGTAAAAACCAAACATTTTTAAGCTCACCACCATGGATACATTTTTAATTGGGCGCAAACGAGCATCGGACAATTGTGAAGCATCAGCAAACGTGGAGAAGAGCATCGTTCCGAAGGTTACATCAAGAAAATTTTCTGAAGAGTATTTAAATCTATCTCTATATTTATTTTCTAGTATCAGAGTGTAGTTTAAGTTCATTTGTTTTGGTTTCAATAGATGTATTTTTCATATTTTCGATTGTTTTCTTTTTTTCACATTTTCGCGCCCCCTTTTTTGTTACTTCGGGGGTGCGCCCCACAGGTTGAGAACCACCGGTGTAAAGAATGCTGGTGAGATATGAAACATAACCAGTAGTCAACGTGCCAATTGAATAGTGAATAAGTTACTCTTTTGGGTTCATATACAGTATTTGTAAATCTGACTCTGAAGTAGTCAGTGCCTCACCAGCCATGAACCTCACCGCATGTCACTGCCGTGAGGCCATTTAAAGCTTTGCAGGTTATTAGTAGAATTTCATTTTCAGTCCTGTCAGACACAGGGTGCCAGTGGTGGCAAAGCAGGATGGCTATGATGTGCTCGCTGTTGCTGTCCCGTGTTCTCTCTTTCACCACCTTTGGGATTCTTGTCTTTGGACTTTTGTTCACTTTGGTTCCCTTTTGTGCTCTTCGGGGCTTTATGATGTAAGAAAACAAGACTTTTTTTCTACAAAAATCCTATGTTTGCCCTTTTTAGCAGTAACTTGCCCCCAACTGGACATCATTGGAAATGTTTTTAGGACTGTTGGGACTCTTTAGTACTTTGGGTCTACATGACAACACAGACAGAATATACAGCATACTGTGCCCGTGTCTCGTGTCATTTTCACTGCACGGACTTTGAATACAAGGCGCCGTATCCCTGCATTCCTTGTGCAGCACACGGTTACGTTTTCAGGAACATTTCACAATGCCTTTATTTTTTAAATTTTGTCCGAAACATTCCTCCATACTCTTTATAAAATGTCCCTTTTCAATTTACCTTTTAAAGGTATTACATAGTAGTACTAGGGTGTTGTACCGTGTCAGTTATAATGGATGCAATGACAAGTCAAGCAAAATGACCCCTTTTATTGGCTACAGTCAGGTCCGTATATATTTGGGCAGAGACAACTTTTTTCTAATTTTGGTTCTGTACATTAGCACAATGAATTTTAAATGAAACAACTCAGATGCAGTTGAAGTGCAGACTTTCAGTTTTAATTCAGTGGGTTGAACAAAAAGATTGCATAAAAATGTGAGGCAACTAAAGTATTTATTTAACACAATCCCTTTATTTCAGGGGCTCAAAAGTAATTGGACAAATGAAATAACTGGAAATCAAATGTTCATTTCTAATACTTGAAAACCAATGCCAGCCTGAAGTCTTGAACTCCTGGACATCACCAGATGCTGGGTTTCCTCCTTTTTAATGCTCTGCCAGGCCTTTACTTTCAGTTGCTGTTTGTTTGTGGGCCTTTCTGCCCAAAGTTTAGTCTTCAACAAGTGAAATGCCTGCTCAGTTGGGTTAAGATCAGGTGACTGACTTGGCCATTCAAGAATTTTCTACTTCTTTGCTTTAATAAACTCCTGGGTTGCTTTGGCTGTATGTTTTGGGTCATTGTCCATCTGTATCATGAAATGCCCGCCACCCAATCAATTTGACGTCATTTAGCTGGATTGGAGCAGACAGTATGTCTCTGAACACCTCAGAATTCATTCGGCTGCTTCTGTCCTGTGTCACATCATCAATAAACACTAGTGTCCCAGTGCCACTGGCAGCCATCACACTGCCTGACTCCACCGTGTTTTACAGATGATGTGCTATGCTTTGGATGATGAGCTGTTCCACGCCTTCTCCATACTTTTTTCTTGCCATCATTCTGGTAGAGGTTGATCTTGGTCTCATCTGTCCAAAGAATGTTTTTCCAGAACTGTGCTGGCTTTTTTAGATGTTCTTTAGCAAAGTCCAATCTAGCCTTTCTATTCTTGAGGCTTATGAGTGACTTGCACCTTGCAGTGCACCCTCTGGATTTACTTTCATGCAGTCTTCTCTTTATGGTAGACTTGGATATCGATACGCCGACCAAGCTCTGGAGAGTGTTGTTCACTTGGTTGGCTGTTGTGAAGGGGTTTCTCTTCACCATGGAAATGATTCTGCGATCATCCACCACTGTTGTCTTCCGTGGACGTCCAGGTCTTTTTGCGTTGCTGAGTTCACCAGTGCTTGCTTTCTTTCTCAGGACGTGCCAAACTGTCGATTTTGCCACTCGTAATATTGTAGCAATTTCTCGGATGGGTTTTTTCTGTTTTCGCAGTTTAAGGATGGCTTCTTTCACCTGCATGGAGAGCTCCTTTGACCGCATGTTGTCTGTTCACAGCAAAATCTTCCACATGCAAGCACCACACCTCAAATCAACTCCAGGCCTTTTATCTACTTAATCGATAAGACATAACGACGGACTTGAACACACCTGCCCATGAAATAGCCTTTGAGTCAATTGTCCAATTACTTGCGAGCCCCTGAAATGAAGGGATTGTGTTAAATAAATGCTTTAGTTGCCTCACATTTTTATGTAATCTTTTTGTTCAACCCACTGAATTAAAGCTGAAAGTCTGCACTTCAACTGCATCTGAGTTGTTTCATTTAAAATTCATTGTGGTAATGTACAGAACCAAAATTAGAAAAAGTTGTCTCTGTCCAATTATCTATGGACCTAACTGTATCTATCTATCTATCATTATATAGTGCCTTTCATATCTATCTATCTATCTATCATTATATAGTGCCTTTCATATCTATCTATCATATAGTGCCTTTCATATCTATCTATCTATCTATCTATCTATCATTATATAGTGCCTTTCATATCTATCTTTCTATCTATCTATCTATCTATCATTATATAGTGCCTTTCATATCTATCTATCTATCATATAGTGCCTTTCATATCTATCTATCTATCTATCTATCTAATATTATAGTGCCTATCTATCTATCTTTTGTATTATTTTATGTTTTGAAAAACTATTTTCCTACTTCTTGATTTTTCTCTACTACTTCAAATTATTCCTACCGACTGTTTTCTTATCGGCATCTACATTTTGATGAAGAGACTTGAGTGAGTAAATTACACACGTTCCACTTATTTTATTTCTCCAGTGAACAAAGGTGTACAATACCATCTGATACTTCGTGTAAAAGTAACTCTTGGAATCTGCACAATAAAAGTCCGCTGACTGAACTCAGCCAAGCATTCAGCACTCCGTTATTTTGACGCCTCATTTACTTCATTGCGACTTAATTTATTTTTCGCTCGGTCTCTTTGCCAAAATAGTTGCAATCATTAAACGGTCATGTTACAGATTGTTCTTTAATGTACTGTTTGCGACATCTTGGCCACGTTCCGTTTCCCCGCTCTGACCTTTTCTCGCCAAACCCCCCCAGCAAACATCACAACTACGTACGGCATTTAAAGTGAATTACAAAGCACAGTATGTGTATCTCCCCTTTTTAACTGGATTTCATCAGTCATGCTGTGTGTAACGAACCTGATTCTACTCCAGTTTATTATTCAGTACCTACCGGGCTACCCGTAGTCGTGAAACTGTTTTTAAGGGCTTTAGCAAGGCTATTTGTTTCACGATTTGTTTTCGGTATTAACAGACGTGAACGACCAGACAGACGAGACGCAGGTGTCTGTAGCGCCGCGCTGCGGGGAATAAACAAACTGCAGCGCTCTGTCCGCGTTTGTCCCGACGGATGCAGGCTTAACGACCTTGTAACGGACACTGACACTTCTTTTCTCACTCTCTCTGACACTCACGTTCGTTCATTATCTTGTCGTAATGTGGGGCGTACTATACAACCAGTTGCGGGTGTAAACCTCTGGACGAGACTCCGCAGAGTTGGATTACTTTTAATCTCGTTAGAGGTCAGGATTCGTCCATTTTTAAATCAGATTTCATTCCCTTGCATGGAGACCCATGTTGTTCTCCACCCCTCCCCATTGGGCTCGTGAAAAACCGACGTCACAAGCTGTGCCCGATCCACGTCTGCTGCACAAAGTCCATCCGTCCTCTTCAAGTTAAAGGCAGCCTGACAGCCGAGCGGTGCGCATTTCATTCCGAAATGTCGGTTTGGTGGCTGTGGGAGCAGCTGGACGCCCGGAGCGCCCTCATCTTCATCGTGGTGCTGTTGTTAGTCTCCGATTACCTGAAGCACAGGGATGGCAAAAACTTTCCACCGGGTCCTTTTTGGGTGCCGTTTGTGGGCGACTTGTTCAAAATGGCTTTAGATCACCCGCATCTCTACATGGCAAAGGTAAGTCTGAACCTCTGACTCCAAATGATGTGCGAGCGCGCATGGGTTAAAAGAACATGAGTACAATTTAAAAACGCCACTAACATCATGGCATGTCGCCCATTACAGCATCTCTTGTTTCTGAATAAAATTATCCTGACCATGGAAAACTGGGGCATATCAATATGTACACAATAGCCCAACCGAAAAACTCCGACATTTGGCACTCGGAGAAGCGCGGGATTTGCAAGTTGAGATCCTGGCATATGCCACCCGTGCCAAGTAGCAATCAGCCAGCACTTATACGTGACACGTTGCAAATCCAAGAAGAATAAGCGGCGCCAGTTGAGTATTGGGAGTCGGAAACGAAAGTTAACCTGTCTGCTGGAGCACAGCAACTGTGAGAATTAACAAAGATAACAAATGAAAAGTGTGCCAATCGTAACAAAGGGCGTCAGCTAGCGCTTTCCGCTGCATTTCCGTCTCATCCAGTCCAGGGGCATCGTTTTTAAAACTTTAAGTGGTTTTCTCAAAGAACGGCAAAATTAATCTTAAAAATAAACAGAATCTCGTTTTAAATCACAATCATCTTGTAAGTGTGCGCCCGTGAACACACCTCCATGCTAATTCAAACTTGTACATATGCAATTGCGATGATGCAGAAGCTCATTGGCTAGTAAAGCAACCACCTGACGCATCGATACCCCACCCCCAGCATTGCCGAGTATCTGGTCGTGATGTGCGATACTGCTCATTTTCTTTGATCCGATACCGGGTGATACTGAGGCGAGTATTGCCAATACCGATCGCAAAACTGATGCAGCCAGAGTGATGTCTTGCAAGAATGGTTAGTTACTCTTCTGTAAAAACGGTCGGTATTTGTGAACATCAAAAAGTCACATTTCAAAGACTTTGATTTAGATTGTGTCAACTATTGGACTTCTTTGCTTGTTTATTAATATAAATTATTAAACGTGTTCAGTTCTTGCAAACAATCTGTGAAACAACAAAAAGCATTAGGATTCATTTTTTTTCCCCGAAAAATAAAAACATCTTAAAGACGTTGCATTTTTTGGCACAATAATTACATTTTTTATTTTTTTTACTGTAAAACGTGCAAAACGCTAAAAGTACGCAGTCAGAAGTGTAAAAAAGTATGATAATGATGCGAGCGTCACTTTCGGATACATCAGACTTACTTTCTGTTCAACTGTCCGTTTCAATTTCAGTGACTGAGGACGATTCACTTCATCAGTATGTGAATTTCCCCTTGGGATTAATAAAGTATCTATCTATCTATCTATCTATCTATCTATCTATCTATCTATCTATCTATCTATCTATCTATC
>JANRMT010062857.1:48745462-48756183 GCA_026402145.1 Polypterus bichir lapradei | reverse complement strand
AATGGTTGGTGATATTAACTTCCTGTTTGTGGCACATTAGTATATGTCAGGGGGGGAAACTTTTCAAGATGGGTGGTGACCATGGTGGCCATTTTGGATCCAACTTTTGTTTTTTCAATAGGAAGAGGGTCATGTGACACATCAAACTTATTGGGAATCTCACAAGAAAAACAATGGTGTGCTCGGATTTAATGTAACTTTATTCTTTCATGAGTTATTTACAAGTTTCTGACCACTTATAAAATGTGTTCAATGTAACTTTAGAACATTAGAACATTCTAGACGAGAACAGGCCATTCAGCCCAACAAAGTCCTATCCACTTGTTTCCTCCAAGAAAACATCAAGTCGAGTTTTGAAAGTCCCTAACGTCTTACTGTCTACCACACTACTTGGTAGCTTATTCCAAGTGTCTATCGTTCTTTGTGTAAAGAAAAACTTCCTAATGTTTGTGCGAAATTTACCCTTAACAAGTTTCCAACTGTGTCCCCGTGTTCTTGATGAACTCATTTTAAAATACAAGTCTCGATCCACTGTACTAATTCCCTTCATAATTTTAAACACTTCAATCATGTCACCTCTTAATCTTCTTTTGCTTAAACTGTAAAGGCTCAGCTCTTTTAATCTTTCCTCATAATTCAACCCCTGTAGTCCTGGAATCAGCCTAGTCGCTCTTCTCTGGACCTTTTCTAGTGCTGCTATGTCCTTTTTGTAGCCTGGAGACCAAAACTGCACACAGTACTCAAGATGAGGCCTAACCAGTGCATTATAAAGGTTGAGCATAACCTCCTTGGACTTGTACTCCACACATCGTGCTATACATCCTAACATTCTGTTAGCCTTCTTAATGGCTTCTGAACACTGTCGGGAAGTTGATAGCTTAGAGTCCACTATGACTCCTAAATCCTTCTCATAAGGTGTACTCTCGATTTTCCGACCGCCCATTGTGTATTCAAACCCAATATTTTTACTTCCTATGTGTAATACTTTACATTTACTGACATTAAATTTCATCTGCCACAAATCTGCCCAAGCCTGTATGCTATCCAAGTCCTTCTGTAATGATATAACGGATTCCAAATTATCTGCTAATCCACCTGTCTTGGTATCATCTGCAAACTTAACAAGCTTGTTACTTGTATTCCTATCTAAATCATTTATATATATTAAAAATAGCAGCGGCCCTAGCACTGACCCCTGTGGAACACCACTCTTAACATCGGCCAGTTCTGATGAGGTTCCTCGCACCATCACCCTCTGCTTCCTGTGTCTGAGCCAATTCTGCACCCATCTAAAAACATCACCCTGAACTCCCACTTCTTTTAACTTGATGCCCAACCTCTCATGTGGCACCTTATCAAATGCTTTCTGAAAGTCCAGATAAATAATATCATATGCTCCACTTTGATCGTATGCTTTTGTTGCAACCTCATAGAATTCCAACATGTTAGTAAAGCATGACCTCCCTCTTCTGAACCCATGCTGACTGGTCAGAATAACTCCTGTCCTTGCCATGTGTTGCTCAATCTTATCCTTAATAATTCCTTCCATTAATTTTCCTGTGATGCATGTTAAGCTTACTGGCCTATAGTTGCTTGGATCTGCCCTGTCACCCTTTTTATATAATGGAATGATATTTGCCATTTTCCAGTCCTTCGGAATCTCTCCAGTGCTCAGTGACTTCCTAAAAATATGTGTCAAGGGTTTATATATGTACTCACTAGCCTCCTTAAGAACACGAGGATAAATATTATCTGGGCCTGGTGATTTGTTTGATTTCAGCCTATTTAATCTAAGCAGCACTTCTCCCTCTTCAATTTCCAAATCCCTCAGTACCTCCTTAGTAGTTCCAATGTGCTGCCCATTGTGTTGGATTGTCAATGCAACCCTCTTCTCCCACTCTTCACACACTGATAGCAACACCGCAGGAGAAATGCTAGCACAGGCTTCCAGTATCCGTAGTTTCAGGTGCTGCACATCTCGTATCTTCACAGCATAGACAATTGCCTTCAGATGACCCCAAAGTTAAAAGTCTAAGGGGGTCAGATCGGGAGACCTTGGGGGCCATTCAACTGGCCCACGATGACCAATCCACTTTCCAGGAAACTGTTCATCTAGGAATGCTCGGACCTGACACCAATAATGTGGTGGTGCACCATCTTGCTGGAAAAACTCAGGGAACGTGCCAGCTTCAGTGCATAAAGAGAGAAACACATCATCATGTAGCAATTTCGCATATCCAGTGGCCTTGAGGTTTCCATTGATGAAGAATGGCCCCACTATCTTTGTACCCCATATACCACACCATACCATCAATTTTTTTGTTCCAACAGTCTTGGAGGGATCTATCCAATGTGGGTTAGTGTCAGACCAATAGCGGTGGTTTTGTTTGTTAACACAAACACAACGGGCAGCACATTGAACACATTTTATAAGTGGTGAGAAACTTGTAAATAACTCATGAAAGAATAAAGTTACGTTAAAACCAAGCACACCATTGTTTTTTCTTGTGAAATTCCCAATAAGTTTGATGTGTCACATGACCCTCTTCCTATTGAAAAAACAAAAGTTGGATCCAAAATGGCCGACTTGAAAATGGCCACCATAGTCACCACCCATCTTGAAAAGTTTCCCCCCTCACATATACTAATGTGCCACAAACAGGAAGTTAATATCACCAACCATTCCCATTTTATTAAGGTGTATCCATATAAATGGCCCACCCTGTATATATATATATATATACACATTGATATTATGGGGTGTCAAACAGGCAAATATAATGATTTTCAGAATATATGAAGTCAAGGTTCTGAATATATAACACCAAAATCTGATTGTATAAAGTCAGTGGCAGAATATATATAAAGTCATTCCTGAATATATAAAGTCAACGTCGGAATATATAAAGTCAGCATCTGAATATATAAAATCATTCCCGAATATATAAAATTTCCATGCTTGTCATTTCACTCTTAGGCCGGAGTTATACTTTACGCGATGCGACGCATGCTGCAGAGGACGCTCCTGCTACGCAAGCGTTGTAGTGTTTATACTTGAGCGCGTACTTTACGTAAATCTGGAGGAATCCACCAGGTGGCAGTGCGAGATATTATCACGGTGAGAACATGTTCGGCTTCTCTGTGTTTTGAATTGCCTAAAACACCTATTAAATTCCGATAACACCTTACCGCAATATCTCTGAAAAGGATGTTTATTGATTAAATCCATCAATCCAGGGATGTGTCCATTCCAGCAAGCATTGGGCACGACTGAGAAACAATCCCTGGACAAGGTCTCCGCTCATCACAAGGTGAATACAAGCACTCGCATACACTAGCGTCATTTTAGCGGCAGCAAATCCCCAAATCTGCATATCTTTGGAAGGAAACCGGAGCACAGTGTGGAATACAAGCAGGAAATACCAGCGACATAACTCCCTGTGAGACAGCAGTGCTATCGCTCCGCCGTCGTGTCACCACCATGTGTGTAATTATTAACAGTATTCATTATTTAAACAAAATTATATGTAAAATGTAACATACACACTTTAATGCATTTAATCATGAAAGTGATATCAAGTACAAATCTAAAGATTCTAAATGTGCAGAGAGTTGAAATATCATACATTTAATTTGTTCTGCGTGGCGATCTATTGCTGCTTTCCGCTGCTGTCAGTTCCAAGAAGCTCGCAGCGATTAAAAACTGGGATGGCGTTTACAACCGTTTGCTTTAATGATAAAGTAAACTACGAGGTTAAAGTGGGCAATTTGAGATTAAAGCTGAAATTTCCACTTTAATCACAAAATACACGTTTTCACCGTGTCCTTTATTTTTTTCTCAGTGGCTCAAATACAGCGATATACATTATGTTGCTGTTGTTAAGTTGCAAAAATAAAAAAAATAAAAAAGACGGCCCAAAGATGTTATGTGAGACTTTTAAAATGCATTGTGTCATTACAATCGGCAATATGCGACGCTTGAATATAAAATCACCACGAATGCATCTGTATGTCAGCATTTTGCTTCACCACATCAAACCATTCACCAAACAGCAAAGCACGCACATCGATCCCCGTAGGATCTGCATAGCGGCTTTCTGTCACATGTAGATAGTAAACAGAGACTCTGACGTCACATTCCGACTTTTAGCACACTGCGCCCCCCCGGCTTTTTGCTGGTACTGCAACTCGCACACGCGTCGCATTAATTTCTGAGGACCTGCTCAGAGGACGCATGAAATGAACGCTGGGGACGCGTGGCAGCCATGATGTGGGCGCGTACGCGTTCTGAGCGTGAAGTATAAATGAGCCCTTGCTAGTGAAAGGTAATCTTCGTCAGAAGCCACTCATAGTTGATCGGGCTTGTGAGGTTCGTCCAAAAATGCGCCCATACAAAAAGAATAAATAAATATAGTGTTCAAAATGCCAGGCACATACAGTACATCATTTTTAATGAATAAACTGAACGGTGGTTTTTTTTTTATATTTTTCTGAAGATGTTTTTGTTAACTTATTTCATTACGTTGTATTAAGAACTCATTGAGTTTACTAAAAATGTTCCTGAGTCGTTTCAATCAATATCAATATAATCTGACTTTATATTTATATATTTAGGAATGAGGTTATATATTCCAACGCTGACTTTATATATTCGGTAATTACTTTATATATTCTGACGCTGACTTTATATAATCAGGCTTTGACTTTATATATTCAGGTATGACTTTATATATTTCGACACTGACTTTATATATTCCATTACTGACTTTATATATTCAGGAATTACTTTATATATTCAAGTTTTGACTTTATATATTCCAACACTGACTTTTTATATTCCAAAAATCATTGTAATTGCATGTTTGGCACCCCATAAATATGTGTATATATTACATATATATACATACACTGCTCAAAACAATTAAAGGAACATTTTTTAATCAGAATATAGCATCACGTTAATGAAACTTCTGTGCTATTGATCTGGTCATTGAAGTAGCAGAGGGGCTTGTTCATCAGTTTCAGCTGCTTTGGAGCACTAGAGGGGGGGCGACAATGAGACGACCCCCAAAACAGGAATGAATGGTTTAACAGGTGGAGTGAGGCCACTGACATTTTGTCACTCGTTTTGCATTTGGCTACAGTCTGCATCACTACTGGTAGCATGAGGCCATACCTGGCCTCTACAGAGTTGGCACAACTAGTCCAACTTCTCCAGAATGGCAGGCACATCAATACGTGGCATTTCCAGAAGGTTTGCTGTGTCTCCCAGCAAAGTTGCAAGGGCATGGAGGAGATTCCAGGAGACAGACAGGCAGTTACTGTAGGAGAGTTGGACAGGGCCCCTCGTAGAAGGTCCTTATCTGCTCCTTTGGGCAAAGTGGAACAGGATGAGCACTGGCAGAGCCTACAGAGCCTATCGGGATGAAATCTGTGAACCCATTGTCAGACCATCTGCTGGTGCAGTTGCTCCTGGGTTCCTCCTGGTACATGACAATGCCTTGCCTCATGTATCGAGAGGATAAAGGTATTGATCCCATTGACTGGCCCCTGCAATGCTCACTCACCTGACCTCAATCCAATAGAACACCTCTGGGTGGGACATGATGTTTCAGTCCATCCAACACTTCAGCCTATCCAGGAGCTCAGTGATGCCCTGGTCTAGATCTGGGAGGAGATCCCCCAGGACACCATCCGTTGTCTCATTAGGACATGTCAGGTATGCATACAAGTATGGGTAAGAAGGATACAAACTACTGAGTACAATTTGGAGTTGCTGCAATGAAATTTTGGCAAAATGGACTCGCTTGCCTGCCACTGCATCATTTTTTCCCTTTGATTTTCAGGGTTCTTTAAATTCAACCCTCTCTCTGTAGGTTGATCATTTTCATTTCCATCCTTTCGTTCCTAACACCTCACCATATCCGTCCATATCAGTAGAGATAACCAGCAGGATGTTTTTTTCCCCATTGAGATCTGATGTGTTTTCAAAGTGTTCCTTTAATTTTTTTGAGCAGTGGAGCTCGGAGGGTGACCCTGTGACAAGCATGTGTGACGCTATCTAAACAACTTCTGTAAAAATTCAAATTTCTCTCGGGAGACCCATATCTATTTATCTTAGAGCGCTGTTTCACTTAGAAACATAAAAGCTTTAATAAGACCGGGCCATCTTGTCAATTTCTTTGCCCCTAGAGCTTCTGAGTTTTGAAGTTTGTGACCTACCAGTTCTTCAGATGCTCATCTAGATGGAATATGCTTGGTATTATTATACAATAAAAGTGAAAGATAAGTCAATGGCTGATTGAGACACTGCACATTCGTGAAATGTGTATAATATTCTCTTACCCAAGCCCACCAACTTCCTTCCAAAACAACGCCTCTGTTGATCAGTTGCTGTATCTCTCGGTAGTGGCTGTCACTGTACTCAAATCGATGACCAAGGACTATCAAGCAGATGATGTTGGAGATGGCGTTGTTAATCGTATAATGAGGATTAAATGGCTGGCCTGAGAAATCAAAGACAGTAAAGCATGACGATGGTCAATGTCTGCTTCTCATTAACACGTTTCCCCTAAACGTCATGACTCTGCAGTAGACATGCAGCAGCAGTTCTGTCAGTAATGCTGTCTTCATTAACAGTTGTGGAGAGCCATGGCAGCCCTTTCTGTTAAAGCAACGCTCACCAAGCTCTCCACACAGTAACTGGTCACTGCTTCCAATCTGGGAGCCGCGTGTTTACTCGTCTTTCAGATTACTCACCTCTCTCCTCCTCAAAGGCTTCTACAAAGAACTTGGCCTCCTCCAAGATGATGGACTCTAAGCTCTTCTTTCCAACTCCAAAGTTTCTGAGTGTGGTCAAAGTGAACCTCCTGTGCTCTTTCCAGGGGTACCCGTTACTTAATGTCAGGCCTACAGGAATATAAATGCATGTTAGAAACCAGAGGATTTTGGGGGTGTTTTTTGGGGTGACTGGGTGTTCAGAGATAAGAGGAGGAAAGCATCCAACTTGCAATGTGTGGGCATGACGTCACATCGCTAAAACAGTATTACTGGGGAGCCAAAGAAAACAGAGATCAACTTGGAATAATTCTAAATTTTTGACAGGACAAGCTTAGACAAGCAAAGGTTTTGCCACAAAGTGTCACCAAATGGTGGTGATGTTGAATACCAGGGCACTAAAACATGGAACAGATAACCCAAAGCTGGGCAGAATTCTATAGAGCTGGCACTGCCAAGGGCAGATGACGGATGGGATGATACAACAAAGTGTCAACATCTGAAAAGGCCGATAATTTTGAGATGCAGAACTCAAATAATGTGAGACCACATTCAGTGCCAATATCACAAAGGGCACATTACCATTCCAAAATGAATAGACTGCTAAAAATCAGAGAATATTTTCAAAAGCTGAACAACCAAAGTATCACAAACCAAAAGGATACAAAAGACAAAGAATGAACACCAAGAGGCAGATGACCACACCGCCTGTGTTACAAAGGTTAGACCATCCGTGGAGGGAATTGTAAAAGAGCAAATCATTAAAGAGCTGAGATCCCAAATAGGACCTCCATGAGACATTGAACACCTAAAATACAAATACTGTATCCCAAACGGGACACAACTACAAAAGCTATTAAGTATGAATGAGTAGTCCAGTAGGGTGAAACTGGATGGCAGAATAATTCAGGACAGAGGGTTTATAAGTAATCCACAGCAGTTGGGACACCTGTGCAAATTGTTTGTTAAAGATGTTCACCGCAGTGGTGGACTTCACCCATCTGTAAGGTTTTCATCCTTCAAGGTCTATTATACAAGCAAATAAGCAAAGTGCTCTCGTATGGTCAGCTCGTTGTCCAGGTCTCATGTTCACATTTGGAAATATTAATCAACATTCAGAGTTCTACTTAACAATCTATACTAATAAACGGCAAAGCCCTCACTCACTCACTCACTCACTCACTCACTCACTGACTCGTCACTAATTCTCCAACTTCCCGTGTAGGTAGAAGGCTGAAATTTGGCAGGCTTATTCCTTACAGCTTCCTTACAAAAGTTGGGCAGGTTTCATTTCGAAATTCTACGCGTAATGGTCATAACTGGAAGCTGTTTTTCTCCATTTACTGTAATGGAGATGAGCGTGAAACCCGTGGGGGCGGAGTTTCGTGTGACATCATCACGCCTCCCACGTAATCACGCAGTAGGTAGAAAACCAGGAAGAGGCCCAAAAAGCGCTGAAGAAAACATGCATTATATAATTGAGAAGGCAGCGAAACAATAAGAAGCGAGCGAGTGACATATACAACCATATTCATGAGTTCTGCTACTTCGGAAACAAAGCACGATGTAAACCTAAACTTTAAATTAAGTTCATAGACAGGCTGCCGCTGGCGTTTGTAATTTAGTGCCTGCCCATATAAGGCCGTCCGTCAGCGGCAATCCAATAGAAACACTGCCACTGGTAAATATTCACGGGTGAAGGACTGTGCTTATGCAGAGGAAGATGAGATGGTCAGGGTGGTGTTTGGCACAAACTCAGCGAAACTGCGAGAGAAAGTTTTAAGTGCCGGGACTTCGATAACATTAGATACAGCCATGGACATAGCACGACATGGCACCAGCACAGCTGGGAAACTTCGATGCATGTACACCGAGCGGCTCACGTGAACTGACGCAGTGCACAGACAAAAAGCAACAGTTCCAAAGAGCGCTGAACAAAAACCGAATTACACAATTGAAAAGGCAGCAAAAAAATATGAAGCGTCTGATACATACAAACATATTATTCATAACTGCAGCTACTGCAGAAACAAAGCACACGGTGGAAAAAGTGAATGTCCCGCTAAAGGAAGACAGTGTAAAAAAAAAACCCGTGCATGCAGTGTGTCAGGTCTCAGATAAAGAAGAAGACGAGCTGTTTATTGATGCAGTAAGAAACGAATCGATGAATGAAACCTGTCATCTTTACAACGAATGACAAACACGGAATGTAACTTGAACACAACACATCGTACAAATACGAACCTGATTGAAAGAAATAATGATAATCAAATCCTTGATGACAGCAACACTCAGTAACACTCACAAAACAATTACTGTATATTGACAGTCATGTTACGTTATTTTTAAAATGTTCCCTTTTCTTTTTCATAGCTTCTATAACACACTACTTCTCCGCTGCAATACGCGGGTATATATATATGTACATATATACCCCGATCTACATACTCGAATAATGGATACTTTATTCGCCATCAATGATTGTTTTGGTAAAGCCATACTCAGTGTATTCATTAGATGAACGGTAAAAAAGTAAGAGCGAGGGGAGGATGACTTATTGAGGCATGCAGGCAAAACCACAATAGCACGCGGGCTCGATGTACGAAAAAATATATCTTTTCAAGTTCTATTTAGTCCATATGTGTCAAACTCAAGGCCCGCAGGCCACATCCGGCCCGGCGTGTAATTATATCCGGCCCGCGAGATCATTTTATATACTGTATTATTGTTATTAATGGCCCAGGGATATGAAGCGCTGGTAACACAATAAACTACAGATCCCATAATGCAGCGCTTCAGCTGCCTTGCCGAACACTTACCGCGTTAATCAAGTCTAGCTTGTGATGCTGCAAGTTATTGCGAAGCTAGCCCACACGATGCCGAAGAGAAAAGGTGATTCTGAAAATAGAGCCTTTAAAAACCGATGGGAGGCTGAGTATATGTTTACTGACATTGCCGGTAAACCCGTGTGTCTCATTTCTGGAGCAAATGTGGGTGTAATTACAGAATTTAATCTGAGACGGCACTATGAGACAAAACATCAAGATAACCTGAAAGACCTGAATGCAATGCAGAAGATACAGAAAGCAGAAGAATTAAATAAGAATCTGACACTTCAGCGGACGTTTTTACCCGTGCACAATCACAAAGTGATTTCAAGTGAAGCTGCTTTTATGGGAGACACAAATGCACCAGTGCAACTTGCCCCACTTTCCCTATTGCCAAGTAATGTTGAACCAAGTCGTCACTACGGTGTTCCCAAATACGCACTTTGCTGATAACCTGAATGATTTGATTTGTTATTGCTGAAAAGAACACATTTTATTTATATTTCCAGGTTTTGTTATGCACCATGTTCATATTTGAATTTGTATAATTTTGACAGGATATATTTTTATGGAGAGCAAAATCTTTTGGGATATTTAAAAGTTAAGTTTATTTTTTATATAAAATTACATAAGAGTAAACAAATGTGAATGTTTGTTCTTTTAACATTTACTTTATTTCTAACTTGTATAATTTAGACAGGATATATTTTTTATGGAGAGCAAAATATTATAAGTTATTTAAGGTTTGAGTTGATTTATTCCGGAATAATATTCTGTCGACTAAATAAAAATTCCTTCTATTTAAAATTTAAATAGAACTTCAACATATACGATAGTTGTGTGTGTGTGTGTGTATGTATATATGTATTTGTGTGTATATATGTGTGTGTATGTATATGTATGTGTGTATATGTAGATATATATATATGTGGATGTATGTGTATATATGTATGTATATATGTGTGTGTGTATATATATGTGTATATATATATATATGTATATACTGTATATATGTCTATATTTGTATATGTGTATATGTATGTATATGTATATATATATATATATATATATGATGTGTATATATATATGTTTATATATGTGTTTGTCTGTGTGTAT
>JANRMT010062857.1:48726856-48739910 GCA_026402145.1 Polypterus bichir lapradei | reverse complement strand
ATCTATCATATAGTGCCTTTCATATCTATCTATCTATCTATCTATCTTGGTCGCTGTAAACTGTCACATGACTGCACTCACTTTTAGATGCAAATTCAAACTGAATGCTCCACTGCTGGTTTTCTCCTTCTACCCGACTTATAAAGGCAGAAGGAGGAGCCACCAGTACTAATGTCATGATGGCCCCTCCCACAAGGCACCTGAAATGACTGCACATTCAAAGAGACAGTACATAAATGTTACCTCATACACAAACGTAACATAAAAAAATTTGAATAACTTTTGAAAATGTTTTTTTCAAAAATAGCAAAACCAAGAAGAAGATAAATCCTGACTGTAACATAAAAGGGAGGTTGTGAGCATCGGACTGGATGACTTTACATGGGGATTATGTGATACGAGTAAAGTGACATTGTTGCTATCATTTGATGCTGTCCAACATTGGTCACCATTGTCAACTATATCAGAAAGTTTGCTATCTTTGTTCTGCATGAGAACATGAGATAAAAAAAAAATTCTTGCCAAATTCTACAAACTGCATGGGGTAAGTCACACATAAAAAAGGAGTACAACCATTGACTCTGGGTGTGTACAGCACTTTGAATTCAGACATGATTAACGGGACAGAGAAGTGGCTGAGTACCTTGACACTTGTTGATCCGTTCAAACAGAGGGGCCGCAGGTCGGCTGGTCAAAGCATCCGTCTGAGTGACCAGGAGATCCTTCACAGTCTTGTAGCCATTGACAAACACGGTTGTCTCTCCTCCCAGTCTGAGGCTAAAGACGTCACCATATTCCTTTGCAAGCTGACAGACATTAAGAGTGAAGGACATTAGAACAGTGGTAATAAAAACAGGCCCATTGGCCTAACAATGTCTTCATCCTCTTCACAGAGATTGTGCAAAGTAACAATAAAAATTTGAAGGTTCACCACAGTACTCTTAATCCATGTGCCACGTTTAAGCCCCGACATGTTTTACATTTCTGTTTTTGTCTGTTCATTTTTAATTTATTAATAACTATCATTTGTGTTCATTTTGTTTTTGTTTGTTATTTGTTCTATTATTTGTTCTAGGTCAATTGTATTTTGCTTGTCTATTAATTAATTGCTATGTACATAAACTCCTTTTCTGTTGTTCCTTGTGTTTTGTCCCACCCAGGAGGTGGGGCCACCATTACCTCACTGCTAAGGAAACGCCCACAGCCTATAAAAGGTATGCTGGGAAAGCGAGTTCCTTGTGTTGACTCGAATGTGTTTTAGCAGAGGAGAGTTTTGTATTGTTAGTGCTGCCCTAATTTCGATTTACGTGGTTTGCTGGAAATATTCGCCTGTCTTTGAATTTTGATTATTGGATATTAGTATTGGGGACTTGGTCGTTGTGGACTGCTGTTTAGGAAAACTCTTTTGCTTTGTTATACTTTTCAGCATTGTGTTATTTTTTTTTCCAGTTTGGTCAATAAATTATTTTTCTCAAGCCAGGGCTTGAAGGTAATCTCTTCCTTTTAGGACATTTTGAATATTTTCTTTATTTTAGCACTTCTGACACCAAATCCATATTTGGCACAGCAAGCCATTACTTGGGATTGAGTTTTATCTGCTCAGGTTAGTAAAGGGTCGTCTCCTTTTTGACAGGCCTCACACCTTTTGGTCATTTTAGAATGTGTAACTCATTCACCATGTCTCTTTGGTTCTTGTGTGAAGAAACATTTTCTAACATTTGAGCAAAATTTACCCTTAATGAGCTTTGAACTGAGCCCCGACTTCTTGTTAAGCTCATTTTAAAGTAACAGACGGTACCCACTGGACTATTTCCCTTCATAATTCCAAACAACTCAGGAATGTCACCTCTTAATCTCCTTTGGCTTAAATGGGAAAGATTCAGCTCCTTGAGTATTTCTTCATATGTCTCAGTCCTGGAATCAACCTAGTTGATCTCCTTTGTCTGTTCTGTAACATGGAAACCAAACCTACTCACAGTATCGCAGGTGCGGCCTCACAAGAGCATTTTAAAGTTTAAGCATAGTCCCCCTTGACTCGTAATCCACACATCAGGGCGCTATATAATCGAATCTACTATTAGCTATCTTGACTCCTTCTGTTCACTACAGTAGTCCCTCGCTATATCGCGCTTCGACTTTCGCGGCTTCACTCTATCGCGGATTTTATATGTAAGCATATCTAAATATATAACGTAGATGTTTTGCTGCTTCGCGGGTTCTGCGGACAATGTGTCTTTTTACTTCCAGTATTTGCTTCCTCAGTTGGTTTGCCCAGTTGATTTCATACAAGGGATGCTATTGGCGGATGGCTGAGAAGCTAACCAATCAGAGCACGCAGTTAAGTCAATGTGTGCTGAATGGCTCACCGACGGAGCACTGAATTCGATTCTGCGGTGTTAACCAGGAAGTCTCGTCTCGCTCATTCAGCATCAACGTGTTTCGCTGTGTAAAGAGTTAACTTTTGTGCTCTTTTGTGTTTATCTTTGTGCATAGTCAAGCCCTTCATTTTGGCTCCAAAACGATCTGCTCCTGCTACTGCTTCAGGGGCCGTGCCCAAGTGCCAACGGAAGATGCTAACAATTGTGAAAAGGTAAAAGTTTTGGATATGTTGAAGGAAGGGAACAGCTACACCACTGTAGGACGCCATTATGGCATCAATGAGGCTAAGATTGTTTTTATTTAAAAAGGAGGAAAAGAATATAAGATCTACGGCCACAGTGTCCTTTAACCAGGGCGCAAAACGAGTTGTAAGTGGACGTAATAAGGCGGTAGTCCGGATGGAATCTGCTTTAGGGATTTGGATTGAAGAAGAACAACGGCGGTGCTACACAGTCGCCTGAAGTGGCTCCTTTACAAGGGCTGTAACGCTCTCCTTTGTTGTGCAGTAAAATTAAACTCATTGTTATCGGACAAGTCATCGTGTCATTGTTGGTGAGTAACCATAATTAATTTTCTACGTACAGTACTTAGTACATGTACGTACGTTTAGTGTCACTGTACACACATTTACTGTATATAATTTTTCTTGCATTGTATGTATTTATTGCTGGTGGCCTGTCTATCGTAATGGCTGTAACATATGTGATATCGGAGATGCTCGATATCTTTAAAATAATATTTAGGTTTTACTAAAGAGTGTGTTTACATACATAATTTCAATGAATCTTACCTAATATCTAAGAGAATATAAAGGGTTTATGCTGTGTAACTGTGCGGGGAATATTTATAAACAGTGTGGGAGAGTTTATAAGGGCTTAAAATATAAAAATAACCATACAAACATATGGTTTCTACTTCCGATTTTCACCTATCGCGGGGGGGGGGGGGGTGGAGGGGTCTGGAACGCAACCCCCGCGATCGAGGAGGGATTACTGTATATGGGTGGCTAGAGACCAGTCCATTATGACTCCCAGGTCCTTCTCATAAGAACATTAGAACACTCTTGACGAGAACAGGCCATTCAGCCCAACAAAGCTCGCCAGTCCTCTCCACTTATTTCTTCCAAAAAAACATCAAGTTGAGTTTTGAAAGTCCCTAAAGTCTTACTTTCTACCACACTACTTGGTCTCTTATTCCAAGTGTCTATGGTTCTTTGTGTAAAGAAAAACTTCCTAATGTTTGTGCGAAATTTACCCTTAACAAGTTTCCAACTGTGTCCCCGTGTTCTTGATGAACTCATTTTAAAATACAAGTCTCGATCCACTGGACTAATTCACTTCATAATTTTAAACACTTCAATCAGGTCTCCTCTTCATCTCCTGTAAAGGCTCAGCTCTTTTAATCTTTCCTCATAATTCAACCCCTGTAGCCATTTAATCAGCCTAGTCGCTCTTCTCTGGACCTTCTCTTGTGCTGTTATGTCCTTTTTGTAGCCTGGACACCAAAACTGCACCCAGGACTCCAGATGAGGCCTCACCAGTGTGTTATAAAGCCTGAGCAGAACCTCCTGTGACTTGTACTCCACACGTCAAGGCGCTATATAACCTGACATTCTGTTAGCCTTCTTAATGGCTTCTGAACACTGATGGGAAGTCGATAGCTTAGAGTCCACTACGACTCCGAAATCCTTCTCATAAGGTGGACTCTCGATTTTCCGACCGCCCATTGTTTATTTAAATCTCACATTTTTACTTCCTATGTGTAATTCTTTACATTTACTGACATTAAATTTCATCTGCCACAAATCTGCCCAAGCCTGTCTGCTGTCCAAGTCCTTCTGTGATGATATAACGGATTCCAAATTATCTGCTAATCCACCTATCTTGGTATCATCTGCAAACTTAACCAGCTTGTTACTTGTATTCCTATCTAAATCATTTATATATATTAAAAATAGCAGCGGCACTAGCACTGCCTCCTGCTGGTCACCACTCTTAACATTGGCCAGTTCTGATGAGGTTCCTTACACCCTCATCACCCTCTACTTCCTGTGTCTGAGCCAATTCTGCACCCATCTAAAAACATCACCCTGAACTGTCACTTCTTTTAATTTGATGCCCAACCTCTCATGTGGCACCTCATCAAATGCTTTCTGAAAGCCCAGATCAATAATCTCATCTGCTCTGCTCTGGTCGTCTCCTTTTGTTGCCTCCTCATAGAATTCCAGCATACTAGTTAAACATGACCTCCCTCTTCTGACCCCACGCTGACTCTCCATTCAAACTCCTGTCCTTGCCATGTGTTGCTCAATCTTATCCTTAATAATTCCTTCCATTAATTTTCCTGTGATGTTTCATGTTAAGCTTACTGGCCTATAGTTGCTCTGATCTGCCTGGTCACCCTTTTATATAATGGGATGATATTTGCCATTTTCCAGTCCTTCGGAATCTCTCCAGTGCGCAGTGACTTCCTAAAAATATGTGTCAAGGGTTTATATCTGTACTCACTAGGGGTACTTTCAACTTTCAGAACTGGCATTGTGCCTTCAGATCTAACCTATACATGTCTTACTGTTGTGCATGCAGCATGCAATATAACCCAAGTGGTGTGAAGCCTCCAAAATATCACCGCAAAGCAGGCAGGAATCAAAGCCAAAAAAAGGTTCAATCCTCCACAGCCCAAGTGGCTACTCAGCTGGATGGCTTCGACTTAATCTGGGCCAAATGGACTTTGCCTTGAAAAGTTCAAAAATACATAAGCAAAGTCTCAAAATGTAATTAAAATCCTCCACAAAGGGGTGGGTGGGTGGGTGGGGGGGGATTACTGTAAACCCCTGGATTGAAAAGAGATAGGAGGCAAAAGGAGGATTTATTCACAAAAACAGGAAAATGGACCTAATGCTCAGAAGAGCAAGAAAGAAAAGAGGCAAAAAGAGTTTTTTAAACAGGAAATGTGAAAATCAACCAGTGACAATATAAAATTCTAAATTATAATCTGAATTAAAAGAAAAAAAGAGTCCAAATAAGCAGAAAAATCTAATATAAATAGCAACAATAAAAATCCAAACTCCACTAAAGTACATTTCAATGAACTGCAAGGGACTCCACTTAAAAGCCTTACTTTTATGGGGCTGGGGGCGGCTCCCTAGCAGTGATGGACAATCCCGCCTCTCACCCCCAAAATACAGGAACATTTAAAGAAATATTGCATAAACAATGTTAAACTTGATAAAAATATGAACACATGAAACATAACAACTAAATGATACGTGAAGAGAACGATATGAAGAGAAATAATTACAATAAGTGACTCACACTTAAAAATTCAACAATAAAAGGCAAAGAAAGTTAATATAAACCTAAACTTATCGCGATTGCAGAGAGTTACAAATTTCATCCTACTTCAGTACGATTTTCTGTTCTTTATCCCTGACTTATTCTTGGTTTGGTTTACCATAGGAACATTTTGTTTCCTTTAGAGTTTCGTTCACTTTATTTAACATCTTACAAATATCAAAGTGGCATTTTGCTTTGTTAGGTCCGACGCCATTTTGGAACACATGGTTGGTTGTTAGGGGCGTGTCTTTGGAGGTCATGTGGCATGACATCACCCATGCTACACTCTAGAAGCCACGTCCGACATCGTGGATTGCTCCTTAAAAACTATTGCAAGTTTAGCAAGCTTTCAGTTTATAGTTTTAAAATCTTTCCTCTACTCTTTATTCCACCACAATTTTGTTTATCGCATTGAGCTACGTTTGCTGGCTTCTCTGTCTTATTCAGTATTGATGGTTTTTCTTATTTTGCCTATCTTCTGGTAATGTTTGCCAGTTTTTTTTCTTGCCTTTCCCATAAAGGTGTAACAATACAATTTATTTATTTACATGAGATTTCCAACCATCCATCTATTTTCTGCCCCTTATCTCTGTCCAAGTTGTGGGGTTAGCAGTCTAAGCAATGACACCCTGCCCTGATCCTCCCTTTTCCCACCACCTACTCCAACTCCTACAGAGGGTAGCTCAGGTGATCTCAAGACAGCCAAGAGATAACGGGAGACCCAATGTAAATAAATGACAGAAGGGGGCGCAGGAACAGAATCTACAGCAGGGTTTATTTTTAGGAAGTCACTGTGCACTGGAGAGATTCCAAAGGACTGGAAAATGGCAAATATCATCCCATTATATAAAAAGGTGACAGGGCAAATCCAAGCAACTGTAGGCCAGTAAGCTTAACATGAAACATCACAGGAAAATTAATGGAAGGAATTATTAAGGATAAGATTGAGCAACACATGGCAAGAACAGGACAGGACAGTCAGCGTGGGCTCAGAAGAGGGAGGTCGTGTTTTACTAACAGCCTGGAATTCTATGAGGAGGCAACAAAAGGATACAACCAGAGTGGAGCAGATGAGATTATTGATCTGGACTTTAAGAAAGCATTTCATAAGGTGCCACATGAGAGGTTGGGCATCAAATTGAAAGAAGTGGCAGTTCAGGGTGATGTTTTTAGATGGGTGCAGAATTGGCTCAGACACAGGAAGCAGAGGCTGATGGTGCGACGAACCTCATCAGAACTGGCCGATGTTAAGAGTGGTGACCAGCAGGGGTCAGTGCAGGGGCCACTGCTATTTTTAATAAATATAAATGATTTAGAAAGGAAAATCATTAATAAGCTGGTTAAGTTTGTAGATGATACCAAGATGATAAGATAATAAGCAGGCTCTATTGTAAGCCCAGAGCTGGACAGTCTGACATCCATGGCAGAGCGGCGGGTGCTGAGCAGGCTCCTGTCAATCATGGAGAATCCACTGAACAGGATCATCTCCAGACAGAGGAGCAGCTTCAGCGACAGACTGCTGTCACCGTCCTGCTCCACTGACAGACTGAGGAGACCCCACACTATGCGACTCTTCAATTCCACCCGGGGGGGTAAACGTTAATATTATACAAAGTTATTGTCTGTTATACCTGCATTGTTATCACTCTTTAATTTAATATTGTTTTTTATCAGTATGCTGCTGCTGGAGTATGGGAATTTCCCCTTGGGGATTAATAAAGTATCTATCTATCTAATAAAGTATCTATCTATCTCTCTAAGATAGGTGGATTAGCAGATAATTTGGAATCCGTTATATCACCACAGAAGGACTTGGACAGCAGACAAGCCTGAGCAGATTTGTGGCAGATGAAATTTAATGTCAGTAAATGTAAAGGATTACACATAGGAAGTAAAAATGTAAGGTTTGAATACACAATTGGTGGTCTGAAAATCGAGAGTCCATCTTATGAGAAGGATTGAGGCGTCATAGTGGACTCTAAGCTATCGACTTTCCGACAGTGTTCAGAAGCCATTAATAAGGCTAACAGACTGTCAGGTTATATAGCGCCTTGATGTGTGCAGTACAAGTCACAGGGGGTTCTGCTCAGTCTTTATAACACACTGGTGAGGCCTCATCTGGAGTCCTGGGTGCAGTTTTGGTCTCCAGGCTACAAAAAGGACATAGCAGCACTAGAGAAGGTCCAGAGAAGAGCAACTTGGCTGATTCAGGGCTACAGGAGATGAGTTATGAGGAAAGATTAAAAGAGCTGAGCCTTTACAGTTTAAGCAAAAGAAGATTAAGAGGAGACCTGAGTGAAGTGTTTAAAATTATGAAGGGAATTAGTCCAGTGGATCGAGACGGTGACTTTAAAATGAGTTCATCAAGAACACGGGGACACAGTTGGAAACTTGTTAAGGGTAAATTTCGCACAAACATTAGGAAGTTTTTCTTTACACAAAGAACGATAGACACTTGGAATAAGCGACCAAGTAGTGTGGCAGACAGTAAGACGTTAGGGACTTTCAAAACTCAAACTTGATGTTTTTTTAGAAGAAATAAGTGGACAGTACTGGCGAGCTTTGTTGGGCTGAATGGTCTGTTCTCATCTAGAGTGGTCTAATGTTCTAATGTTTAAGAAAACATTTAAGGTGGTACAAAGAATTTGGGCTTTATGAGATTTAGTCGATATCATCATGTTATCCACCAATCTACTGATTAAACGTTTGTTCCTTTGCATTCCTTTGCTGCGTTTAGACAATTTCAACCTGACATGAGAGCGATCATTTTTAAATTTGATGTGCGTTTGTTATTACGCCTCCTCGCCCTCTAAAAGAGACCTTGGACATCTTTGCTCCAAGCATTGCATTCATAATCACCTGTTGTTTGGTGACGGGTTCTGTGCCAACCTGTCACCAAACTGTACAGGACATCATGATATTCTTTTGTTTAGACTCGAGCATGGATTACAAATTACTGTAAGTAATCTTGTGTGGTTTAAATTATACCTTAACGCCTCACAGAAAGCTGTTGTGATTGGGTCTGAGCCGTCTTATTTGTTTCATGGTGTCCCTTAGGGCACGGGTGTCAAACTCTAGTCCTGGAGGGCCGCAGTGGCTGCAGGTTTTCATTCTAACTATCTTCTTCATTAGTGACCAGTTTTTGCTGCTAATTAACTTCTTTTGCTTTATTTTTAATTAACTTGACTCAGACCCCTTAGTTGTCTCTTTTTCTTTAATTAGCAGCCAAACAATAAGGAGACACAAAACGAGCCGCCACATGACCAGCTGTGCCAATCACACAATATCTGAAAATAAAGAAAGATGAAGGTATTGGTAAGGTTGATCTCTTAGGTCACCAAAACATTTTGACGATGTTCTTAGAAAAATCAAACAAATCAACCGTTTTGGAAATGTCTGCTGTAGCAGAATGAGAGCAGCAACAAGCCGTGGAATTGAATAACGAGTTTAATTAACAGCAAGAATTGGCTTCTCATTAAGAGATTGGTTGGAGTGAAATTGGTTAGAGGTTGAAATCTCAATTTAGCTAGACATCTGTTGGCTCGTTTCACGTCTCATTTCTGTTTGGCTGCCATTTAATGAAGAAAGGAATCAATTCAGAGGACTGAATCCTTCAAAACATGGCTATTAAAATGAAGGGAAACGGAGTTAATTAGCAGTGAAAACTGATTAGGAAAAGGGTGAGAATGAAAACCTGCAGCCACTGCGGCCCACCAGGCCCGGAGTTCGACACCCCTGCCTTAGGGGATCAGTTCTTGGCCCCCTGCTCTTTATTATTTCCTAGATGTCCCCCGCGGCTCTGCCCGCGTAGTAGTGAAACAGAGCAAACTTTAAAAATCAATAAAAAAAAATAAAGAAAAATGTAATAATTTGTATTGAAAAAAATTTCTATTGATAGCTTTCGTATCCAAGGCCATCTTCATATAGAATATTTTTGGTTTTGCTATCAGGGCGAGAATGTCGCTGCGATCTCTTTGCCAAAAATGTAGGAAGTTGGCAAGGTATCTCTGGCCAAGCGGAAAGTAGGTAACGCTCCAATGTCAAACGTTGGCACTGCATCTGATCATGTTCACCTCTGACGGGAGAGCGTCCCCCGCGTGGGGAGAAGAGCACGTGGCCGTGAAATCTCTGGCAATCAGCAGCTACCCTCTAAAACATACGTAGCTCTGATCTCTTTCTCAAAAACGTCAAACGTTACTCCTTAACAATCTCTAGATGATAATGTCTTCCGAACAAACAGGTATCGCTAGCTAAGCGGAGGCGAGGTGCGCTCCAACACGTGGCGAGACGTGGACCGACTCAAACAGAGGCTGGCGAGTGAATGAGGAAGGCCCCTCCCCCACTGCTCTCGGCCCACAGACACTCTGTTGAATTTGCATAAATATATCGGTACCGCAAGTGAACTGTGGTGCTTAGCATGATGAGAGAAGTCACAAAATCAACCGGAATGTTCAAGCAAATTCTAGAAAACAACCAAATCTAAATCCGTTAAGTAGTTCTCTTGTGAAAAGCAGACAGAGAGATGTTTGATTTTATATATATTATACAGTACATTAGCCTGCGGTGGGTTGGCACCCTGCCCGGGATTGGTTCCTGCCTTGTGCCCTGTGTTGGCTGGGATTGGCTCCAGCAGACCCCTGTGACCCTGTGTTCGGATTCAGCGGGTTGGAAAATGGATGGATGGATATACACTAGCTGTGCCCCGTGGCTTCGCCCGCGTAGTACTGAAACAGGACAGCGAGGACGGCCCTGCCCGGCTCCCCACTCCTGACATCACGCTTCCTCCTCCCCTCGGCCCACAGCCTCTGTCTCGGATTGGCGCCAATATATCGCTCCTGCAAGCGAACTGTGATTCTTAGCACGATGAGAGAACTTGCAAAATCAACCGGAATGTTCAAGCAAATTCTAGAAAAATACCCCGATCTAAATCCATTAAGTAGTTCTCTCGTTTGGTGGCTAAGCGAAGGTAAGGTACACCCCCCCCCAAGGCTGGCAAGTGACTGAGGAGGGCCCCGGCCCCTTCCCCTCAGCCCGCTACGTCTCTCACAGATTCGTGCAAATAAATGAGTACCGCAAGCGAACTCTGATACTTAGCACAATGACAGAAGTTGCAAAATCAACCGGAATGTTCAAGCAAATTACAGAATAAAATCCGATTTAAATCCGTAAAGTAGTTCTCTCGCAAAACTCGGACAGACAGAGAGACAGATAGGCGTTGGATTCTTAATAGACAGAGATGACACGTTTGATTTGTTCAGTGCTGCTTCGTATGACTGTGCGGCATCACGGCGTGCAGGTTTAGAGTTCGGGCATCAGAGGTTCAGTTACCACACGTCTGCTGCTTGTTCTCCCTGTTTGTTTTCTTTCAGTTTCAACTTTGAATACACTGGCAATGCTTCTCGAACTTTCACTTGAGGACCCCCACCCCGCCTGATTGAATGGCACTGTATTATGCTGCTCATGTCGCTGTATGGCAAGCATTAGAGAAAATAAAAAATAGGTTCAGCTAGTGGCTTGTTCACGGTATAAAGACGCCACCAAACACCCCCTCCACCCCTCTGAAAAGAGAATAGACAGCGCCAGGCTGCATCTTGTATTCTGTTTCTACTATTGTTTCCCCCACACACCCCCCTGGAAAGGGAGAAACAAGCATGATTACAAAATAATAATAATAATAATAATAATAATAATAATAATAATCATAATAATCATTTGCATTACTCAAAGTGCTTTACATAGCGAGTGGGAGGCCACTTCAACCACCACTAATAGCAGCACCCACCACAAAGATGTGAAGGCAGCCATTTTTGTGCCAGTGCATTCACCACACATGAGCCGTTAGGTGGTAAAGGGGTGGGAGAGAAAGAGACAATTAAAGACAGGAGTGATAAGGGGGCCAGAATAACTAGGCCATGCTGGGAGTCGGGGTACACCCTGTTCTTTTTAGAAAGGGTGCCCAGGGATCTTTAATGACCACATACAGTCAGGACCTCAGTTTTACATCTCATCCAGAGGATAGCGCAATTTTTATGGTATTGTATGAGGAAGTCGGGGGTGGCAGAGAAGTACGTAAGAGTTGTACAGGATATGAACGAGGGAAGTGTGACAGTGGTGAGGTCTGCGGTAGGAGTGACGGAGGTGGGATTACATCAGGGATCGGCTCTGAGCCCTTTCTTATTGGCAATGGTGATGGGACAGGCTGACAGACGAGATTAGACAGGAGTCCCCATGGACTGTGATGTTTGCTGATGACATTGTGATCTGTAGCGATAGTAGGGAGCAGGTTGAGGAGACCCTGGAGAGGTGGAGATCTGCTCTAGAGAGGAGAGGAATGAAGGTCAGTAGGACCACCAAGACTGAATACATGTGTGTGAATGAGAGGGAGGTCAGGGGAATGGTGAGGATGAGGGGAGTAGAGTTGGTGAAGGTGGATGAGTTTAAATACTTGGGATCAACAGTACAGAGTAATAGGGATTGTGGAAGAGAAGTGAAGAAGAGAGTGCAGGCAGAGTGGAGTGGGTGAAGAAGAGTGTCAGGAGTGATTTGTGACAGACGAGTATCAGCAAGAGTGAAAGAGAAGGTCTACAGGATGGTAGTGAGACCAGCTGTGTTACATGGGCTGGAGACGGTGGCACAGGAGACAGAGCTGGAGGTGGCAGAGTTAAAGATGTTAAGATTTACATTGGGTGTGACGAGGATGGATAGGATTAGAAATGACTCTAGCATGTCATTTAAAGCACATATTACCATCTTAAAAATGTTGGGAAATTAAGGCGCTTTCTAAATAAACAGGATTCTGAGAAATTAATTCATGCATTTATTTCTAGTAGGATTGACTACCACAATACGGTGTTCACTGGATGTTCTAACTGTTCTATTTTCAGCCTCCAGTTAATCCAAAATGCTGCTGCAAGAATTATTACAAGAACAAGAAAATATGAACACATAACTCCAGTTCTTAAATCCTTACACTGACTCCCGGTTAAGTTTAGGGCAGATTTCAAAATCCTCCTTTATTATAAAGCATTAAATGGCCAAGGTCCAGCTTACTTGTCTGAACTTATCATGGCTTACAAACCTGAGCGCACATTAAGATCTCAAGATGCCGGTCTGCTTAGGATTCCAAGAATTAATAAAATAACAGTGGGAGGTCGAGCTTTTAGTTACAGGACCCCCTAAACTGTGGAGTGGTCTACCTGCTACTATAAGAGATGCCCCTTCGGTCTCAGCTTTTAAATCCTGGCTGAAGACTCACTACTTCAGTTTAGCACACCCTGACTAGAGCTGCTGATTAACTGTACAGACTGCATCTCTGTTGTTAGTCATTAGCACTAAAACAT
>JANRMT010062857.1:48697554-48704900 GCA_026402145.1 Polypterus bichir lapradei | reverse complement strand
TTGAACACATTTTATAAGTGGTCAGAAACTTGTAAATAACTCATGAAAGAATAAAGTTTCGTTAAAACCAAGCACACCATTGTTTTTCTTGTGAAATTCCCAATAAGTTTGATGTGTCACATGACCCTCTTCCTATTGAAAAAACAAAAGTTGGATCCAAAATGGCCAACTTCAAAAT
Source organism: Polypterus bichir lapradei (assembly GCA_026402145.1). Taxonomy (NCBI): domain Eukaryota; kingdom Metazoa; phylum Chordata; class Cladistia; order Polypteriformes; family Polypteridae; genus Polypterus; species Polypterus bichir. The sequence goes on along the minus strand of JANRMT010062857.1, from coordinate 48,704,722 downwards.
GGTCACCATGGTCACCACCCATCTTGAAAAGTTTCCCCCCTCACATATACTAATGTGCCACAAACAGGAAGTTAATATCACCAACCATTCCCATTTTATTAAGGTGTATCCATATAAATGGCCCACCCTGTACTATAAAAAATATATGGCATAATGGGTAACACAGTTTGGGTGGCATCCCCGCTGGGATGGATGACTCCTTACTTGGCTGGGAGGCCCTTTTAATAGAAGGATGTCCCAACCAGGTGGCTAGTTGTACCTTTCCTGGTTGGGAGGCCTTTATGATGGATGGACAAAGGGGGAGTGCTTCCCAGGGCCATGCACTTCCCCAGTACACCGAGTGGCGACATCCCTCTGCCGTGTATTCCATTTGGACACTTGCAGACCTCCATGGAGTTGTAGTTTTGGTAGGAAGCCCTATTGGGGTTCTTGGGTGCCACTAGTGGGAGCTGCTGGAGGAAGACTCTCCTATCACAGGAAGGTCCCGACTGACACAGAAGAGCTTCCCGGATGTAATGTGATAGCGCTGGACGTACACCAGGGTCTGGTATAAAGGAAGCTGCTCCACTTTACTTGGGGGTCCAAGTCAGGAGAGGAGTCAGACAAAGTGAAGTGGAGTGGAGTGGAGAAGGGAAGAGGAAATGTTGCTGGGACTGTGGACTACATTAAGGTATTTATTGTCTGTGGAGTTGGGTCTGGGGTTTGGGATGCTGCAGTGCCTCCTAGTGGATCACAACAGTTAAAAGTAGGTGAGCTATGGGTGCGAACCAAAACCTTTAAATGACAATCATTTGCCATATTTAAAAAAAAAAACATAAAGTACCCCTAAAATCCCAGCATTTTTATTACATCATTAAGTGGTAAAGATGGCTACTTCACCGATACTTCTTGTATTCTCAAGGTAAATGTCTGTAAAACAAAGATGTTTTTCAAATATTAAAAGGTTTTCAAAACTTCAGATCAGTAGTGAACCCCTAAAAGAATGCAGATACTTTGTAAAAATATCTGTGAAAGTGACCTCCTCCTCCTCATCGCCCAAATGAACACTTTTGCCAGACAATGCGCTCATGCTGTCAACGGGCCATTCACGAAGATCAGTCTCCATTATAACACGCCAACTCACTTTTTTCCTCACAACTTTTATGTCCTGATGGTTCATATTTACCTTTTCTATGCTGTCGCAAATGCGATTCCAACAGCTGCCCCATCAGGATCGACGAGGTGTTGTGACTAACAGTGTACGAGTCATTTCAGGGATAACAGAAAGGGGGTTAAAGGGAACTGCATTAGCCAGTCTAGCAGCAGGAATATTTCTTTGAGAACCAAAGATGAAATATTTGCAATACATCGTGACTAATTTCGGGCCCCTGTGGCCTGTGGGGCCCTTCGCTGCAGTCCACACCCTTATCAACACTGCTCCTTTACAGTAATGGCACTTCACTGGTTGTGTGGTTCAGTGCTATGAAGGGCTCTTTGCACATTCATTTGGTTTTTTGGCCTTTGACCTGGCTCCTATGCTCTGGACAAAACAGAAATCTTTAATGTCTAGTAGGCAACCTAGCAGGATACAACAGATCACGAAAACCTGAACTGAGCTTGAGTAAGCAGCAAGATTAGGAACCTATTGGGATTTCACAAATCTGTTATCATCTGTTCATGGTCACTTATGGAGCCTGTTAGGGATCTAAACAGATAAAAGCTACTTCTGAAACTTCATGTAGGTGTTCCATCTGTGGAATCAGTAGGGGGCGTCAAAGTACCCTAAACATAACCATGCAGACACAGTCACAGGTTCAAAACTCATACTTCTTTTTATTAAACAGAGTTCCTTCATCTCCATTCAAACGGCACAGTATTGCACCACAATATTCTTCTTCTTCCCTTCACTCCTCCCAGGTGAGTGTGGTCCAATTCCGCTACTGACTCTGACTTGCCCGGATGAGGGAGAGCTTCTTCCTTTATACAGAACCAGAGAATACTTCCAGCACCACAAGTTTGTCCATAAGAAGCATGTCTGTGCCAAGTGGAAGTCCCATTAATTCCTGCTGTGGCCCCTGGAACCCAACAGGGCTGCCTCACTGGACTGCAGTTCTCAACATGCCCTGTAGGTATCTGTATGGGACACTGCCCTCTAGTGTGTCAGGGGAATAAACAGCCCCAGTAAGCTGCCTTTCTGCTGTTCCCCCTGTTTTATGTTAGGTAGGATGACCAGAAGGGGCTGGCCGGGTGGTCTTTTGGCCTTGGAACCCCTGCAGATTTTCTTTTTTTTTTTCTATCCTCCCTGCCATCTGAACTGATCACTGGACTAATCTTTGGAGACTTACATCATGATATTGTAGATAGGGACGCTACTCTTGTACTAATTACATATCTGCTACATAAGATCGTATAGATTAATTTGTTTTTTTCTTTGTTACTTTTTTATTATAATTTTATTTGATTTTCCTTTAATGTAACTTTCTCTTTGAGATCTTGTGAAGCACTTTGAGCTCCATTCTTTGTATGTAAATGTTGTTGTGATTGTTCCAGTATACTGACCTCCCAGCCAGTTAAAGGATCCTTGATCAACTCCTTCTGGGATGCCAGCATTTCCATTTCTGTCCATGTCCTGACTGCAGCAGAGACCACCCTTCCTATCCATTGTCAGGGTCCCGTGTCCTTGTTGAAAGTTATTTTGGGTCTGCTGATTTACAGGAGTGCACAGCACACCAAGCCCATAAAGATCAATGCATTCATTGACGTTCAGTTGCCCTTCTCGATTAGAATGACTGACCTATAAGCAGCCCAGCGCGAGTGCGTCTGCAGCGGTCCACGCCCGAGTATAAATGAGCCTTTACTCCGTGAGGTGTGGTACTCCAAGTGCTGTAGCTCTCCGAAATGTCATAAATATCGCTGAAGAGACATTGGAACTCAGATCTGTCAGTGGATGACATCTAGTATTCCCGTTGTCTCTGTGGGGCTACTAAGATGGTAAAACACTGAAATCCCCCTGGGCACCATTTGTTCATCTTGTTGCCCTCAGGCCTAACGGCATTTTTTTTTTTGCAATTTAGTGCACTTTATTAATCCTCGAGGGAAAAATCTCTCTTTGTGTGACCTATGGAGGTCAGAGCGCAGGGTCAGACATTGTATGGCACCCCTGGAGAAATTTTAAGGTTAAGAGCCTTGATGAAGCACCTAACTGAGTAGGATTCCCTCTGGCAGTAATGGGGTTTGAACTGGCAACCATTGCAGATCCTCAGCCTCAGGGCCACCACTCGGCCTTTGATCTTGGGACTATTATTGAATTAAATTTAGCACTGAACTTTATAATTTATTCTTTAGTGGACTGGTTTACTCGGCTAGCACAAGTAATGTTCATGTGTATGTTACTATCTATATTCTTTTAATGCACTCTTTGGATTCTTATCAAATTGTTTACATATAGATAGGACAGGCTATGTTTCGGTTTCATTTACACTTATGTCTTTGTTCAAATGTATGTTTTACTGGGAGCTGTCATCAAACATTGTGCAATGACAATAAAGATTACTGTGTTTAACAAACCCACTGACACAATGAGGCCCCCAAAATCTCACATTACAGTGCCTGACATCAGTCCGCAGGTATGAGCCCAAACGAGTCGGACTGGCCACCCTCAGCAGAGCACAATTGCAGGGGTGAGCTGGGTGGGGACGGCGTAAGATGTGTGGGCTATGGAGGTGGAAGGTGTCAACTCTTCTGTCAGCAGCGTCTTTGTTTGTTTTCTCTCTTTGTTTCATTCTTTTATGGTCTGTTGACTTGCACAGCTGATTTTACTAGGAGGGTTAAGTGGATTTGAAAATGACTATGAGAAGGAAAGGATGGGATGTGTTTTGAAAACAAAGAGTGTGAAATTGAGTACTGAGTTTATTTATTTCAAAGTCAAAGTGAACTTTTTTGTCATCTCAACCATATACAAGTATACAGACAGACGAAATTGTGAAGCTCAGGGTCCACAGTGTAACAACATGATGTGCAAATAATACATTAAAAATAGAATTAAAATTAAGATTTAAATTTAAAATTAAAACACAAGACAAGACATTGTGCAAAGACAAGACAAAGAAGTAGCAGCAATATTGACGTGTAGTTAGCAATATGAACATTGATGCAATGTATGGTATTTGCAATCTAGATACATAAATATAGTCAATAGATATGTAATATAATAAATAAATGATAGATATAGATAATACAGAAATGATCAGTGTATGATAATAGTGACAGGTCAGAGTGTTTCAGAACAGAAGGATATCAAGAGTGTCAAAATATTTAAAGGTCAGTATGACATTTTCAGTTCTTTTCTACATGCACATCAGTCTTTATTTATTTATGTACAGTATCTTCAGTTTCTGTAGGCTTTGCTGCCATCTATTTTAGGGGTTGAATGAGTGGATATCGCAGCAGGACCTCTATGGTGTTGCAGTGAATAAAGAGCACATTCACAAGCCAGTGCTTGCTAAAGACGGATCAGAAAATGAATGAATTCCTTTGGGCTCATTAGCTGGCATTGTCACCTCACATCTCGTGAGATCTGAGTTCAAATCCCAGAATAATCTCTTTGTAAAGCTTCCATAGATGGATGGAGACCAGTCCCTGTGTGCAGATAGGTGGGACCTTAAAAACCCGTCCTACAGTGCAACATTCATAAAACACTCGAGCTCTCCGGTCACTGTTGTTCTCTGTTGCAACATTAGAAGCAAAGACACAAAGGAATTATTTGTATGAAAATGTGCTATATAAACAAATGTTGTTGTTCTTGAATTGTCAGAGTGGTGTGGCTTCACCTGGAAGGCCCTGCTTATTAGCCCAAGACTAAAGGATGAAGTACTATATAAGGTTTCGGTTTACTTTATTAGCACTGTATGTAAAATTGTGTTGCAGTACAAGAGATTTACATTAGCTGTCCTTTATGACAGCAAATGATTAAAACAGACACACGCACGTAGAATCCCATTCATGTACAATTAAAACACACGCTAAAATAAAAATTTTCATGAGAATAATAAATAATTCCTATATCTAAGATTTATTGAGCTGTATGATTGATGCTGGAACAAAGCTATTTTTATGTGTTTTTGTTATGCTTTTGGGAACAGTAAATCCTTTTCCAGAAGGGAGTAACTGAATTTCAACGTGCAAAGGATGAGAGACGTTACTTAAGATCGACCTTGCCATATACTTTAGCTGCCTCGAGTGCACAAATGATGAGCCCCCAATCAGCCTACATGACCATTTAACAATTTGCTTTATCTCTCTGTTCTAAAAAAAATCTTAGAAGGTTGGAAGGAGATGAGACGTGATTTTCTCAGAGAGACACTTTCACGTCTTGCATGATGAGTCTTTGTGCAAAGAGATTTAACCACGCACTGGCCGGAAATCAAACAAAGAGTAGATGACAGAGTAGAACGTCATAAAGAATTCAAAAACGCTGGCGCGGTACACATGCAGAGCGGGTTAGAGGTAATGGAAGTATGAAAATTTGAAATTCTCAAAAAAATGATAGTAAAGATCGCATTAACGCAAACAAATGGAAATTATTACTCAGTGAAATAACGGAACAGCGAAAAGAGATTGAATATATTGTTCGGATTTAAACTTTAAGTCAGAGACTTGTAGATTGTATAATTCATGTTGCCATCAGGGAAAAAAAAAGTAGTGTTTCTTCCCAATGAAGAGGCGTATCCACGAGAATTAAAAGATTTGTTGTTTGGTGAAAGTGAAATCCCGCGAGAGAAATCATTTCTTATTTGTGTGAATGCTATTCTCAGACACATTTCTTGTAGAGAGAAAGAAACGATATTCCCTCACGGCAGTTATATGTTGCGTTGTCACGATGTAATTTCAAACACGGAATCAAAATTCAATGCGATATTGAAGAAAAGGTAAAAGCGAAAAAACATCAAATATATGGATATGGATGATATGACAGAAGTGCGCCATGTGAGATGCAGATCACGCGGCAGTGCAGCAGCAGCAGCAAGCCAGCAGCTGATCGAGCAAAAAAGAGATAAAAAAAAATGTATTTGTTTCCCATTGTATCACCATTTAATAGGGGGTTTCGGAGGAGAGACTGCGTCTTCTTGGGGTGCGTTCAGCCCCCCTATTCACAACGCAAGTATCAGAGATGCAAAGTGGCCGGAGTTGGCAAGCGAAGCGAGCAAGGGGCAAAACCCCCTAGTTTTGTTTAAAGCAAAGCTTTCCAAACCAAGATGCCGGAGAGAAAGATAAAGCAGATTCAGTAACAGCAGAGTAAAGCAGTCTTAACAGTCTCAGTCTGCAAATAAAGCAGTTGTCTTAAACAGAATAAACGCTGGTGTGCCCTTTGGCATACAATATCACAATTTGCCTCTAGTTTAGAATCAATTATTGTCCAAAACATTTGTACGATGTCACACACTCTACAATCTGACCATTAATATGTTCACCTTCATGATTACTACTGTTATGTCCTTAGCTTTAGATACATTTAACTGAAACAACATAGGATTCTAAATATGTTCAATTTTCTTTAAGATTTCTGCCTTTATCAACATTTCAAATGATTTAATTAAGATGGATGTGAGAGCCACCGGCCTAAAATCAATGAGTTTTGGGGGAACTGACTTTTGGAATAGAGACCACCATAGCATCCTTCCAGACCTTTGGTACATGTTCTTTATATAAAAACTAACTAAAAAGGTAATGAAATATAGGGCTTAGTTCATTTGCACACAATTTAATGGTGAATCTGCAAATATCATCAGGGCCCTGACTCTTTCCTAACTAACAAAGTAAAAACACTTGCCGTATCTTTATGTTCTGTTTTAAAATGCTGACCATCTACCAGATTCTCACTCAATATTTGAGAATCATTGCTAAAATCCTAGATGTTAAAATGATTGTAAAAACAAGAGCATTGGCAAGGTCTATATCTGAATGAAAACCCTACAGTGTAATTGAGAATTATTTTTGTTCCTTAATCCTGCTATGGTTTTCATTCTGTTCAGAGCTGATCCAAGTTCATTTGCTGCCATCATATTCTGTAGCTTAGATTTATAGCTTTGTTTTGCCTTTAAAATTTCTACTTTTTGCTTTTTTGTAGCTGTTTGCAAATCAGGCTGTATTATTGTGATATTCCCCTCTCCTTACCCTTTACCTAGTGGTA
>JANRMT010062857.1:48690054-48695054 GCA_026402145.1 Polypterus bichir lapradei | reverse complement strand
GTAACGGGGATGCGAGGAATACAATGAGTGTGGAGAAACTCTAGAGACAGCGTGTGTATTAACTTGTGGATTTTTCTGTGAGTATTTTGGTGGCAGCGTGACGAAGTTGCTTCCGCAAGACCGCGTTAGCTGTGGAGCTCAGCTCGGAGCATATTCTTTTCCCACCTTGTCAATTGTGTAATGAGTTTTTTGAACAGGTTTGATGCATGGAAGTGATCACTCGTACTGCGGTCAGTCAGTTCATGTGAGCTGCTCTGTTGTGTGATGTTGCGATGTCCACGGCTTTATTTAATGTTAGCTAAGACCCGGCACTTAAAAGTTTCTTGCTACAACAACTTTAACTCCGTTACAAAGTGATCCAAAGTCTCGTTTATACCTCGTGTCTTCTCATTAAACTTGTATCTCGCAAATAAAGTATTCGGCGTTTTTCTTCAGCAGTCAGTTCACGTGATTACGTGGGAGGCGTGATGATGTCACACGCAGCTATAATAATAATAATAATAATAATAATAATAAAGTTTATTTATAATGCACTTCATATTTTCGAAATCTCAAAGTGCTACAAAGTAAGAACAAAAATAATAAGACAAGAAAATCTATGTATACTTTCACAAAATATCTTTCTAAAAAGATGAGTTTTTAGATTCCATTTAAAAACATCAGCGACTGTGGGGCTCTCAGGGAATCAGGGAGGGCGTTCCACAGTCTCGGCGCAACAGATGAAAAAGACCTATCACCCATACTGCGAAGTTTGGTTCTAGGGACTTGGAGAGTGTTTTTGTGCACAGAGCGGAGGGTGCATGAGGAGGTATGAGGGGTAAGGAGTTCCTGTAAGTAAAGGGGGGCGTGTCCATAGATGCACTGATGGGTGAGGAGAACGACCTTGAACTCAATTCTGAGTGGAACAGGGAGCCAGTGAAGGGTTTTTAGGATTGGGGTGATATGGTCATGCTTTCGCAACCTCATCAGGATCCTGGCAGCGCAATTCTGAATATATTGGAGTCTCTGAATACTCTTGCCAGGAATCCCGATGAGGAGCGCATTACAGTAATCCAACCTGGAGGAGACAAAGGCATGGACGAGCTTCTCTGCATCTTCCAGGGTGAGAGTTGGTCGGAGTTTAGCAATATTCTTGAGGTGGTAGAAGGAAGACTTACAGAGGTGTTTAATGTGGGTGTCAAAGGTGAGTTGAGGGTCCATTTTAACACCCAAATTGGTGACAGATGTGGAAAGGGGAATGTTTTGGCCAGCGAAAGTGATACTAGTGATGGTAGAAGAGCGGAGATGGTGTGATGTGCCAACTAAGATGGCTTCTGTTTTGGATCTGTTTAGCTGAAGAAAATTGAGCCTCATCCACGCCTCTATCTCCTCCAGGCAGGTAGTCAATATAGATATTGGCAGAGGAGCAGTAGAGGAGGTGGGGGTAGTCCTGAGGTAAAGCTGAGTGTCATCAGCATAGCAGTGAAAAGATAAACCATGTCTGCTAATGACATTTCCAAGGGGGAGCATGTAGATGGTAAAAAGGATGGGGCCTAGCACAGAGCCCTGTGGGACACCACAAGTGACATTGTGGGTATGAGATTTTGCGCTGCCCAGGGCAACGTGCTCAGTTCTGCCGGTCAGGTAAGATATGAACCAATTGTGAACATTTCCAGAGAGTCCAATGGTGTATTTCAAGCGGTGAAGGAGAATGTTGTGGTCTATTGTGTCAAAAGCAGCTGTCAGGTCAAGGAGGATGAGTAAAGAAGGGGAACCAGTATCTGCGGTTATCAGAAGATCATTGGTGACCCTGACCAGGGCTGTTTCGGTGCTATGGCCAGGGCGGAAACCAGACTGAAACTTTTCAAACAGATTATTCAGTTTGAGGTGGTCGTGAAGTTGAATTGCAACTATTTTTTCCAGAACTTTAGAGAGAAATGGGAGATTGGAGATGGGCCTATAATTGGAGAGAACTTCAGAATCCAGGGTGGGTTTTTTTCAGTAGGGGTCTGATGACAGCAGTTTTTAGTGAAGAAGGAATATGGCCAGCCAAAAGGGACTGGTTTATGATCCTGGTGATAAGTGGAGAGACGGCAGAGACGTTGGCTCTCAGTAAAGCTGAGGGAAAAGGGTCCAGGGAACTGGTAGACAGTTTCATTCTCCTGATGACATCCTCCACCTCTTCCCGTGTGGCAGCAGAGAAGGAGCAAAGGGGCTGGACAGTCTCAGACAGTAGGTCGACAGTTGGGGGGGGGGCAGGATATCCGTGGTGGAGAGGTGTAAGCGGATGTTATCAACTTTTTGTTTGAAGAAATTTATGTGCATATTGCACCTCTCATCGGTGGCCTCAGAGTGGGCAGGTGAAGGAGGTTTGAGAAGGTGATTTATAGTTGAAAAAAGTTTTTTGGGGTTTCTGGAACTGTTGCTGATGATGGTGGAATAGAACCTGGACCGTGCAACCTTCAGAGCTTCTGCATACGCCCTCTTGTGTTCCCTATAAGCCTGTTTGTGGACAGTCAGCCCAGAGGCCTTGAACCGTCGCTCAAGGACACGGCCAGCCGTCTTCATTTTTCGCAGTTCGCAGGTGTACCAAGGTGCTGAGCACGAAAATGAGACGGACCTGGATGTTAAGGGGGCGTGGAAGTCCAGTAGACTGCTCAGAGACTGGTTGTAAAAGTCCACAAGGTCAGCAACAGAGAGGGAGCTGGTAGGGTCAGAGGAGAGAAGTTTAAGGTCCAGGGCCAAGGCATCCACATTGATGTTCTTCAGATTTCTGAAATGTATCTGTCGTTTTTGTTTGATATGGGGGGAAAGAAAGGGCAGCTCCATTGACACTACTTTGTGGTCTGAAATACCAAGATCATATACCTGTAAATTACTGATTAAGGCAGAATTTGAAATGACCAGGTCAAGTGTGTGACCCCTGGAATGTGTGGGGACATCAACATGTTGTTGTAGATTGAGAGAATCCAATAGCTCAAGGAAATCAGCTGTGAGATAACCAGTGGGATTGTCAACATGAATATTTATATCTCCTAGAATTATGATGTTGGCAGAGGTAGCACAGAGTGTTGTGAGAAGATCAGTCATTTCCGGGATGAAGGCAGAGTTGGGTTTTGGAGGCCGGTAGATAAGGAGAACAGTCATGGGAAATGGAGGCTTACATTTAAATGCAAGGCACTCGCAGGAGGATGTTGCAGGTATTAAGATACGGGACAACCCCAAATCCTGACGGTGAATGATAGCTAAGCCACCACCACGCCCAGTGCTGCGAGCTGCTTCCAAGTAACTGTAGCCAGGAGGACAGGCTTCATTTAGGGCAGAGTAAACCTCTGACTGGTGCCATGTTTCTGTCAGACACATGAAGTCAAGTTCTTTCTCCCTGATGTGTTCTTCAATCAGTGTGGCTTTATTGCAGATGGATTGAGAGTTAAACAGTTCAAATTTGACTAATGACTGTGAGGTCAATCTCTGTACTGGTCGCAAAACATTAAAATCCACTCCACGCAGCTTAGAATCAACTCCACAAAATAAATCCAGGCGGGGATGTGAGAATCTCGCGGTGTTTCTCTCAATAGCTCTGGTGTTTCCCATGCTGGAGTGCAAAGATCTCACGATACTTTCAGAGTTGATAGTAGTTGGAATGACGGTGCTCTGATGACGCATCAAGCGTGCGACAGGTGACCAGAAAGATGGAATATTGGAAGCAGAGCACTTTGGCTGGTTATGGAAGATGAACTTTCGACCGGAGCCTCTATGAGTGTATCGGGGACGGCGAAGGAGTCCAAGTTCTTTAATGATGGAGATCTTAATTTCAGGAGTGGTTGCGGGATTAAGTCGGCGGAGTTGTGAGCTGGAATAATTGAGCGCCATTCTGACCGAGGAATAAAGGAGAGATGCTATCCAGATAGCGCCGTAAAATCCAAAGCAGACAATAAGACAGAAAATCCGGGCATCAGGTGAGTAGACAGCAAAACTTGATAAAATCCGTAAAATCCACAGCAGACGATAAAACAGTATATCCGGGCAACAGGTGAGTAGTCAGCTAAAACTTAATAAAACTCGGTAAAATCCGTAAAAACCCACGACAGACGATGAAACAGTACAAAAAAGTACGAGACTGTTTAACTAAAAACTAAAGTAAAAGTAAAATAATAAATTAGTAATATAAAACTCAAAGGGAGAAGCGGCGAACATTCAACGCCACCGTCCTCTCCCAACCTTTTCCCTGTAAGAAAAAAAGACTTGGTCCCCACACCACGTTGGCTCCGCCCCCCACGGCCATCGAGCCAACGTCCATTACAGTATACGGAGAAAAATAGGTTCCAGTTATGACCATTACGCATAGAATTTCGAAATGAAACCTGCCCAATGAGCCTGCCAAATTTCAGCCTTCTACCTACACGGGAAGTTGGAGAATTAGTGATGAGTGAGTCAGTCAGTCAGTGAGTGAGTGAGTGAGTCAGTGAGGGCTTTGCCTTTTATTAGTATAGATTAAAAAAGAACAAATTGGTATTAGTGGGCTGCTTTCAAAAAAATGTTTGGGGTGGGCACGATTAAAACTGTTATGAAAACTTGGGTCGCAAATACTTAAAGGTTGAGATTATTATTTAAGTATTATTATTACTGGAATAATAATATCAGTAGATCAAAGAAAAATGGAAAGTAGGACAGATGGTAAAGTCTGGAAATATATATAGTCTTTAGGAAAAGCATACAAAAAGTTAAAGATGACAAGGATAAATGTCGCAGGCGGCTTGTGATCGAGCACTCGTAGCTGTTCATGAGATGCTTTTCTGATGATCAGATGGAAACGGCCGCACATTGCTGGCACCCTCTTCTGACGTCGTTCTGTTCTCTTCTCCTGACGTCTTTGTACCTTCTTCTTCCTCCCTTCTTCCTATGTCGCTCTTCAGACGAGGCATATTTATTATAACACTAGCAAAATACCCGCGCTTCGCAGCGGAGAAGTAGTGTGTTAAAGAAGCAATGAAAAAGAAAAGGAAACATTTTGAAAATAA
>JANRMT010062857.1:48673843-48685967 GCA_026402145.1 Polypterus bichir lapradei | reverse complement strand
TCACACCAGGAACACACAATCCCTCCATCAGTGCTCAGACTGTCCGCAATAGGCTGAGAGAGGCTGGACTGAGGGCTTGCAGGCCTGTTGTAAGGCAGGTCCTTACCAGACATCACCAGCAACAACGCCGCCTATGGGCACAAACCCACCTTCGCTGGACCAGACAGGAGTGGCAAAAAGTGCGTGAGTTTCTGCATGACAGCAATGTCAGTGTTCTGCCATGGCCAGCGAAGAGCCCAGATCTCAATCCCATTGAGCACGTCTGGGACCTGTTGGATCGCAGGGTGAGGGCTAGGGCCATTCCCCCCAGAAATGTCCAGGAACTTGCAGGTGCCTTGGTGGAAGAGTGGGGTAACATCTCACAGCAAGAACTGACAAATCTGGTCCAGTCCATGAGGAGGAGATGCACTGCAGTACTTCAAGCAGCTGGTGGCCACACCAGATACTGACTGGTACTTTTGATTTTGAGCCTCCCTTCATTCAGGGACACATTGTGAAACATTTTTAGTTTATGTCTTATGGTGTTGACTCTTTTAGTGTTCATACAAATATTTACACATTAAGTCTACTGAAAGTAAAAACAGTTGAAAGTCAGGGGACGTTTCTTTTTTTGCTGAGTATATATGTGTATATATATATTTTTTGTGTATGTGTATATATAGATTCTGCTTGACAAGCTGCTCACAGTTGCGTGTCCCCACCATGTCATGATGTCGGCGCAAATAAAAGAGGAAGCTCCCTAGCCACGGCTCGGTGACACTATGTATGTGGTGAATAAGCAAGGGCTGAGGATTTCCTTTTTCCATGAGTCGACCCCACGGCAACTTTCTCTGCACCTCGGAGTGATTGAATATTTTTGTGACTCTATAATTTTTATCGGCAGAGCGCCAGCGTGAATTTTTAGCTCGAGACTTTAACACAGAATTTAAACTTCCATCAGGTGGTGCTTTTTAAAAAAAAAAAAAAAAAAAAAATGGTTGTCTTGTCTGTACGATTTGAAGTGCAGTTGGCCACAGACCCTCCACAACTGACAAATAACAGTAAGGCAGCAGTGGACGGCACTTTAATATCACTTGAGTTTTACTCTGCCATGTTTCTGCCAACACAAGCCTTTTTATTTATTTATTTATTTTTTAAACTGTGTGACATTGTAAAAACCCTTTCTTTAATGTAGTCTTTCAACACATTTACTGTTATTACAGTCAATTCTCGAAATGTGTGCATTTAAATTTCGTCAGTTTGCACAATTTTATTAGTAATCTCCTTTCTCCTTTCTTATTGGCTAGCCTTGCACAGTTGCAGGCTTCACGGCTAAAGTAAGATGTGCCCGAGGGTGGGCAGTGGCGGGTATCCTGCTAGGTGTTTCACCAGTTTTGTTCATCCCGCTGTAGGGACCAGTCGCCGATCCTTGAGCCCCCTATGGAGAGTCGCCGTTGATAAAACCGTTTGTTCTTCTGACCTCATGGGTGTGTACTGACTAAGTCCTGGCGTTTAAGGTCCTGCTTGTCCATCTAGGTGGCATCTAATTCCGGATATTTTAGATTGTCACTCTGGCAACAAGCTGGCTATTCTGTTCCTGCACTCCCTCGAGGTCTCTCCGTGCATTTCCTGCCTCGTCTACTGACATGTGAGTAGTTGTATTCCACCTATGGGATGGTCTTTTTTTATTTTGTATTCCTGGTAGGAACGCTGTTAGTGGGCACTTGTTTTCAGGACTGGACTGGTATCCTGTTTAATGTACCGAGAGCGTTAAAAAGGAAGGGACTGGCCTACTGCTATCAGCCACTTGGACAGACCTCTCTGAACCTGCGGGCAGATGTGACGTTTGCCACAAGGCAGGCGCGCGAGGAGAGCCCCGGGCCGAGTGGGTCTCAAGTGGCTGGCCATATTGGGTGGCTGAGCTGCCACTATCACATAAGCCGTCACCAAGATTGGCTTTTGTGATTTGATCAAAGGAGGAAAAAAAAAAAAACGAACCTCCGTGAGATAAAGGAGATCCGCAAAATGGGATTATTGTCGGCGATGCCCGTGTGATAGACGTGCATGGCGGGGGGTAATGAGGCACGAGACTTGAATTAGATGAAGAGAATGGCATTTTAAGATAAAGACGTGCAAACACTCCTCTCCTTTTTTTTTTTTTTTTTTTTTTTTTTTGCCAGTTGCCTCTCGGCTGGCTCCGTGTGTGTGTGTGTGTTTATGGCCACCTCAGCCTTCCTCCGTTCTCTTCTTCCCCTTTGATTTGCCATGCATCTATCCTGCCTGCTGTGGTGTTCCAGTTGGCCGCAAGTATCCATTCCCATTCCTCTCAGTATCGGGGGGGCCCCCCCCCCCCCCCCCAGCTTTCTAATGCCATCCCCCCCAAGTGCCCTTTATTTCTTCTTCCGCCCATTTTACAGTTGCACGTCCCATCCCTTGGAGGCAGCACTCCGTGTCTTATCATTAAATGAAAGGCAGCCTCGATGGGGGTCTGCTTCTGTGCGATAAACGCCTTCCAACAACGGTCCGACGTTAGGAGATTGGAAATTTGTGTGCACCGTGACGCTATGATTTTTCTTTTTTCTTTTTTTTTTTTTTATTTCCTGTATGTCTGTTGTTTTATGGGTTGTTGATGACAACCGGGGGCTGACCAACATGGAGTTTAATTTCATTCCGCAGTGCGCCGACGCATCCTGTTAGTTTCCCCCCGACAGGATCCTGCGGTCCTTTCTCTTCTGTTGTGTTGAAGTATCCAGACAGCCGAGTCCATCTCTCGGTTTTGACTGTCCCAGCATGTCACATCTTAAGTGACGACGGTTCAGTGTGGCAGGAGGATTACAGGTGATTTGTCCTTCAAGCAAACAAGGAAGCCACTCCTGGTAACCGTGCGTCCCCCGAGGGTAGAAAAAAGAACACTTCCTTCTGTCATCCGTTTCCTCTTTGGCGTGTGCGGCCTGTGCCTGTTGTCCCTCCTCCAGTGGCTGCCACATCAATGGCCTATTTGTGTCCCTCTCAGTAGCCTTTCTGGTGTGCCAGCAGTTAGATTCCTGAAAAACCGCAATGTTGAAAACCGAGGGGGGCAAAAAAAAAAAAAATGTCCCCAGGATTGGCCTTTTTGTTTCCTGCCCAGTTTAGGCTCTGTGCTCACTTAGGTGGCCGGTGAAGTCCCCGCCATTGGCTTTCTGTGTGACCCTCGCGTCACTGGACTTTGACAGGGTGCGGTTGTTTCCACGTTCTAATCAGATTGGTGTCCCCACATGTGACATGTGTGCCCCCGAGAGAGGTGCTGCACTGGCACCTATTCCAGTGACTTTTACTTGTTGATGTCTCTCTCTTCCTCCTGTGGCTTCCATGCTCGGTCTGTGACCACGGCCGATACATCCATCGTGATGTTGCCTTCTGCTTTGGTTGGTTTTTTTTTTTTTTCATTCCAGAACATTCCACTTCATTATTTGTGGTGCATTGCATTGCTGGAAGGGGGTCTCTTCTGTGTATTTGATGCCGTCGTGTCAAGCTACGTCCAGACTGCTACGGCTTTTTAAATGAAACCGATGATCTCCAGCCATGCTAAAAATATGGAAAGCGCAGATGACGTCAGTCTTTGCTTATGCTGGGCTTTGCTGCACAAAGAGATGGCGATGCCATCTCAAAACCACACTGACTGCTGAATTTGCCCTTTGTGTGTGTGTGTGCAGTGCTCAAACTGTACAAAATTTCAATGCATACGGGTAAGCAACCCAACAAGCGCCATGGAAAGCAACTTCTCCGGGCTCGCCATGTTGGAATCTGCTGGTTTTCCTCATTGAAGGGTGGCTAATCGAAGGAGAAATCAGGGGTGACAGTTCGGGATCGCTCTTCGTCGACATCATTCTCGTCGTTTACTCACCGTGATGACTCCTCACACTGCCACCTGGTGGAATCCTCCAGATTTGCACAGCTTGCCTCCTCGATCACACGCGTCGCAGCTTTAGTGTCAACATTTGTTATTTGAGAGCAGGTGGGCGAAGTGACGAACCCCTCGGCACACGTGGAGCATGCGGTGAGGATTGAATTGCTCACTGAACAGCTTACTGGAAAGGAAGGAAGGGGTTTTCTTTCACACGTTGAATTTCCATGCCCAGACCCCCATGTAGCTCCCCTTGATCTGGAGGATCCTCTCCTGAACGACTGAGGTGCCCGCCATACCACGGGGTGTCTGCCCAGCAGCCTCATCTCTGCTGCCTCGTTGTACTCGCGCTGCCATTCTGTGGGTTCTCACCCCCAACTCGAGACCTCCGGGTGAACAGGAATGCAAACGGAGAGTTTCGTCTTTAAACTCTCTACTGACGGGTACAGCGTCCACACTCCACTCCGCTTACCGGGATCAGGGAATAGGAGATGACCTCGCTGCCCTTGAGCTCCACGCGTCAGGGCGCTATATAATCTCACATCCTATATTGCCTGGTCATAGATGACGATCGGGGCCCAGTGACTCTTGGGTCCACCCAATGCGGCCCCCTTTCAGTTATCAAACTTTCCACTTCTTCATGTCACATTTCACATTTATTTGCATTGCATTTCGTCTGCCACAGAGATGCCCCCTTTCCAGTAGGCTGCCCAGGTCCCTTCGTCATGATGAGGCTGATTCTGCTTTGGCTGCCTTTTTCTACCCGGATGGTGTCACCTGAAAACTCGACCAGCTTATCATTTTATATTCTTGTCAATTTATTGCAGTTTTTCGTGTAGGAGGAATGTCGGGTACAGTAAATGCCGTTACAAATCACTAATGAGTTGGCTGTACTGCGAAAAAACACGCATGTGTGGCACTCATTAACTCCTACGTAACAAGACCTTCACAAAGGCTACATCATCAGCACATCGGCCGTTCATCTCTGTGTAGTATGGCACGTTGACATGATGGCAAAATGTGAAGGATTCACAGGCCTTAACGCTAAATGTCACATCAGGAGGGCCACGTCTCCATGAAGCCCCCTTGGATCACTCCAGAGTGACGTTTGGTAAGTAAGGGCACATTGCAGAGGTGAAGAAGCAATTGACTGATGATTTGTAAGTCTTAGGAAGACTCAGAGGAGTGTCTAAGGTCTCGTCACAAAATAGTGAAGGAGTAATCGAGGCTTTGTTGCTGATATACTTTATTTGTCCCCAAAGGGTCAATTAAAATGTAATAAAAGGTCAAGGAGCGAATATAAATCCACCTTAATAAAAGGATTCATTTGTAAATGTGTTTCTGTCCAGTTGCTGTGTCTCAGTCATTCCAACAGATGGCACATTACAAACATGAACACTGCTTTCAAGGATTCCATACCAAATGGTGTATAGCAGAGACCTAGGCACTGCATTTCTAATTGCAACAGATGGAGCATCTCAAACATTTGTAGTAGTAAAATGTACTGCATTTGCCATTCCAACAGGTGGTGCATCACAAATATTTGTAGTAGCAAAATGCTTTGCATTTCCTAATTCCAGCAGATGGTGGGTGCATCACAGACATGAACACTGCTTTTGCGAATGCCATACCAAATGTTATATAACAGAAACCTAGGCATTGCATTTCTAATTCCAACAGATGGTGCATCACAAACATGAACACTGATTTTACGAAATCCATACCAAATAGTATATAACAGAGACCTAGGCATTTTCCATTCCAACAGATGGTGCATCACAAACATTTGTCGTAATAAAATGCATTGCATTTACCATTTCAACAGATGGTGCGTCACAAACATTTGTAGTAACAAAATGCTTTGCATTTTCAAATTCCAACAGATGGTGCATTACAAACATGAACACATGAACATGCCATACCAAGTGGTATATAACAGAGACCTAGGCATTGCATTTCTAATTCCAACAGATGGTGCATCACGAACCTTTGTAGTAGTAATATGCTTTGCATTTTCCATTCCAACAGATGGCGTATCACAAACATTTGTAGTAAATGTGAGATCATCGGAACAGTGGAGGAGGGCAGGGTTTCATCTGGGTTCGGTCGTGGCCCGCCTGCAACGCCACTATGGGCCCACAGGTTGTGAAACGCGTGTCTAGTGTGTTTAGCGTCTGGTCTGCCCCTCACTGCTTTAAGTGTCTGTCCGTCTGGAATGCAGCCACTTGGTTTGCAGGTGGCGTGTGTGTCTTGGCGGCTCACAGCAGGCCTAAACACTTGCGTGTATTCTGCATGGTTGCATTCTTAGCCGTGTCGGGGCTTGTGCTGTGCGTGTGTTCAGAGCTGCTGAAGACTTTTTGAAGTCAGCCTTTACAGCGTCACCATTTGCAGAAATCGAGGCATGAAAGTGCAGCGCCAAGTGTGTGTGTGTGTGTGTGTGTAACCACTGCAGGCTCCTTTGACGTAGTGCTGCCTACAGAGCACGTCTCCATTCGCTTTTTACCGAAGTTGAGGTGACTTGTTTTTTGGTTTTCCCAGAGAAGGTGACATCCCACAGGATCGTTTATCTGGTTGCAGTTCAACGGGGGCACTCAGGTGATTCCCTTTTATTGATGTTTGGATTTAGTTTTTTTTTTTTTTTTTTTTTAATATCTTAAAATTAGAGCTCACTTAAACTGCGGATGGGGAATCCACAGTTGGTGGCATTGAATTAAGGACCAGAGTCCTTGTAGGAGTGACAGATGTCAGGTTTTGATTTTGATGAACTTTACAAACCTTTCCGAAAACATGTCTTCTTTTTCTCATTATGGATTACCAAGTGCAGAATGGTGGGCAAAATTATCCAATTAAAATGAAATCACAATAGAGTGTGCAGAAAGTGACGGGCACCTGTATATCAAGTGGTATTTATGTACCCCCCCTTTGTAAACCCTGTGATTGTAATCCGTCCCCATTTGTTGTTGCACTGGACAGCGATCCTCTTGTATTAACTGAGTCACTGCATTTCTCTGGGCATCTCCGTAGCATTGGAGGTGCCCTCCTCTTTAGAGTACAGGCAGTAGTACAGGCAGCTGTTTGCTTCTGTCATCCTCATCATCATCCTCATGTTTTCTGTTCTGCTTGAGCCCCCTGGCAGCTCTGTTGCTTTTTTTTTTTTTTTTTTTTTTATAACTAAAGTTGGATTTGAACATACCAAAGCGGCAGTGGTGGCAGCAGCTGGCACTCTCCATTGATGTGATGCCATTCAGCGAGAGGTCACAGCCTCATTCAAATAAGAGGCTCTGTGCAGCTGGAAATGAGCAGGCAGTGATTTACAGAATGTGTGCCCCCCTTCTTCTTCATAGAAGTGGCATTCACTCTGGCAGAGTGATTCATGACAACTGTATGCCTGGTGCAGAAGATTCCATTGTGTGCCGCTCAACCCCCTTTTTGTTATATGATTGCTCACATGATGAATGGCAGGTAAGTTTGGTTCCCTTAATGAAGCTGCACAGTTGCCATCCCTGCATTGGTCTGCCCAATCAGAGGGGCTTCTCCCGTAGCGGTGCCGTCGTCGTCAAGTGCGGCTTTCAGAAAAACGCCAAATCGGTGCCACTGCTGCCAGTTCCTCCAGAGGGGATGAGGGCATGTGCCCCAAAAACCGGCCCACCTGTGAAATGATGATCAGCAGCACTGCTGGTGGTCCTAGTTGCCTGTGGCTCGCCTCCGTTCTCCTGGTGCTCCCCCTTGCAGTGTTGCTTTTGTGTCTGTCCGTGTTATTGACATTTATTTATTTATTTATTTATTTATTTATTTATTTATTATTTTTGTTCTTGTCTCCTCTCTTACTGTTCTTGCCAGCTGGCCTCCCCTTCCTGATTATTGAAACTAGCACTATTTCGCCTTACAGACGGGGATTTTACTGCAATGATGAGTCGATCAAGTACCCCCACAAAAACGGAGACACGATAAGCGATGCTGTGCTCTGCGCTGCTGGCATTCTCATCGCTCTCCTCGCTGTAAGTGCCTCTTTCTTTTCTTTTTTTTTTAAAATAAGTTGTCTTATTTGACCTTACAGTTGATTCTTTGTTTGTTTGTATCGCCGCTTAAGGGTGGACAGTCATGATTATGAGACCCTTGGAAGGTCAGGCCTCATTTAGAAGAAGAGTTGAGGGGGCGACGGTAGCCAAACTTAAAAAGATCTGTCGGTAGGGCCTTGACACAGCGTTATTTTAATCTGAAACGGAGAGGCGAGGCCGTCGTAAAGGCCAGGAGTAAGAGACGTGTTACACGATGACGAGCGCAGGACTCTGCATGTGTGACAGTCACACGTGTGACACTCGGTGCTCCAATGACCTGCCTATTCACAGTGCCCTGACAAAACTGATGAACGCACATTTCGGTTTCTCTAAAGTTAACCCAGTGATGTGGCCGTGTCGATCCTTCGGTGCGTTACTGTCACATCTCTGTTGCACTCGCTCAGCCTGTTTTGCTTCACACTCGCTTTCAGCAGCCGCAGGTAAGAAGAAATCTGTCTTTCTTTCTAATCTGTCTTGATTTTTCAGAAATTGCTGAATTGATGATGATGAGGAGCTGAACGTACAGCGCGGAGTCGGTTAAAAGTGATGTGCGTTATGCGGTACTTTTTAAGTTAACGAGTAACTTCAAGTGGTGGCTCTGAGGCTGAGGATCTGCGCTGGTATCCGAGAGGCTGCCACTTTGAATCCCCGGCCCACGACTCAGAGGGCCAATGCTACATTAACAACAATTTGTTGAGCAATTATTAACACTTTGAACCTGACTGTTGTGCCACTTCTACCCTCCAAGCTTAGTATTAAGTAAAGACGAAAACAAAAGGAACCATATGTGGAACAGCACAAGAGAAATTTTTTTTTACAAACATAGAGATATTTAAACTAAATAATTACACACTTTCACTCACTATAAAAGGATGGTGCGTCCCAAAAAACATATATATATATATATATATATATATATATATATATATAATATAATATAATATAATATATAAGAATGTAAATATACACACAAACCTTCAATGTGACTTGAACAAATAAGACGCCCCTGATCTGATCAGGAGTGTATATGTATGTATGTGTGTATGTATAATTGTAATTAGATCTGGACCACCATATAATGTGCAGTGCAGGATGTTAGAGGAATTTGGACTGCCTGCAGTGTATAGGAACACGATCTCCCAAATAAACGAAATGTTTCACCGGACTGGTAGCACCAATCATCCGAAATGGTATTGTTTTCCTTCATTGCATTAAGAGTTGCATAATTAGATGTGGACCACCCTGTATGTATAGACATATACAGAGAGACAGAGCTATAGATAAATATATATTGATAGATATATAGATTAACCAACCCACTATATCCTAACTACAGATTCACAGGGGTCTGCTGCAGCATGTGTGTGTGTATATATATTAGATTTAGATATCTCTATGTCGATAGAGATAGATACACTAGCTGTACCCTGCGGCTGTGCCCACATAGTTATGAATAAGGAAAAAATTTTAAAAATCAATTGACGTTGGCACTGTATCTGATCGAGTTCAGCTCTGACTGGAGAGCGTTCCCCGCATGGCTGTGATATCTCTACCAATCAGCCAGTCAGCAGCTGCCCTCTAAAACACACGTAGCTCTGATCTCGATCTCTCTCTCTCTCTCTCTCTCTCTCAAAAACGTCAAGCGTTAATCCTTAACAATCTGCAGATGATGATGTCTGCTGAACAAACGGGTATTGCTAGCTAAGCGGAGGCGAGGTGCACTATAACACATGACGAGAGGTAGACCAACTCGAACAGAGGCTGGCAAGTGAATGAGGGAGGCCCCGCCCCCCTGGTCTCGGCCCACAGCCTCTCTCTCGGATTCTTAGCGAGCACCTATGAGCAGAGTGTAACCTACATTCCAAATGTCAAGTCCCAAGTCCTCATGGGTCGGGAGGTTTCGTGATGAGCGAGTCAGTAGGATTTGGCTTTTATATATTTAAATAAACACAAACAGAAACCAAACATGAGAGACAGATAGACAGACAGATATAGATATAGATAGATAGATATATATATATACTTGCGTTTAAGATCTCCCGTGTATAATTTCCCATATTTTATAATGTCGTTGTATAAGTCGAATGCTGAAAACTCCTGCTATTGGTCCAAGAGATTACGATATGCCAATGCCCGCCCTCCTGAGAGAGTACCCACGGGGTGCAGGCTGAAATGACTCCAAATCTCCCATCCAAAAAAGGAATCCCAATGGCATTTTGTGCCACCGATGCAAATCCCTAGAGGTGGCAGCTTCTTCTCTAAGTGGCCTGCGGTGTTTTTTTTACTTCTCACCTGCACCTCTTCAGCCACTCCCTGTGTCTGCCGGGCAGGCTGGTGCTTGTGGGCGCCATGTTCACCTTTTCTTTAGTTTGCTTGCTGCCTGTGAAGGAGTGTTGTCGAGCCTCTTTGCGCCCGTTACCCCCTAGTGCCGCAGAAGACATTCTGAAGCATCGGAGAGCTTGACATATGGCCTGTCTTTATCTTCAGAAGCCTTACACTTTGGTTTCCTTTGCATGCGCACTCCTTTGTTGTGGCGACCAGTTTAAAATGTAATTAGTTTATGCCGGCATGTTCAAAGGGAAAAATGAAGACCAGACATGTTGAGTTCTGGTACTGTGGCTTGCATGGCTGGAGAGTACAAAAATAAATAAATAAATAAAAAAGACGTGTAATTATGGTCGCCGCATCGGATGTGCCTCGGCTGTGAGAATTCTGCAGGCCAGCTGAACGTTGGGAAAGTAAAGTTAGCGGCCTTGTAAAGCGGTGCAGTAAGTGGGTAGGAAAGTCAGTCGCCCTCTGATCTTAAGGTCATTTGCCTGAATGGAGGGTCTTTGAGGGAGGCTTTTTACAGCAGAGGTCAGATAGATAGAATGAAAGGCACAATATAATAAATAGATGGATAGATATTTTATTAATCCCAAGGGGAAATTCACATACTCCAGCAGCAGCATACTGATAAAAAACAATATTAAATTAAAGAGTGATAAAAACGCAGTGCAAGTTAAAAAATGCAAGGTGGTGAGTGTGAGGCAGTATAACAGACAGACAATAACTTTGTATAATGTTAACGTTTACCCCCCGGGTGGAATTGAAGAGTCGTATAGTGTGGGGTCTCCTCAGTCTGTCAGTGGAGCAGGACGGTGACAGCAGTCTGTCGCTGAAGCTGCTCCTCTGTCTGGAGATGATCCTGTTCAGTGGATTCTCCATGATTGACAGGAGCCTGCTCAGCGCCCGTCGCTCTGCCGTGGATGTCAAACTGTCCAGCTCCGTGCCTACAATAGAGCCTGCCTTCCTCACCAGTTTGTCCAGGTGTGAGGTTGATGTCTGAGCCGCTCCTGATTTAATGAACTCCGTAGCTTTTCCTCACATGTTCTATGCAGGTTCACGTTCATTTTGACTTTCCAGTCTAGAAGGTTTTAAAGGGCACTCATGGGTCGGGGAAGGCCTGAGATCAGGCGAGTGATGCGGTTAATGGAGGTGGGTCTGCAATTCAGTAGAGCCAATCAGATTGCAGGCTTTTGTCACGCGTTTTTTTACTTGAGTCAGATTAGCCCCTCCCTCCACTCAAATCTTAACCCCTTTATGGTTATCACTGATGTGTAAAATATAAAAGTGACCACCTCCTCGTTGGAGTGGAGCTCTGGGGGTCTATTGGGTTAAGGCCTGGTCTCCTCAAAGCCCCCCATTTATACACACAGGTCCACTTATGAAGTTGACAAAATGTTCCAGATATCAGAAAAGTAAAGTTTAACATCATCATCATCAGTGGCGGCGGCCATAAGCAGACCTGGAGCCTGTGGTCCCCTGAGATTGGGCTGCTGAGCTTTATATCCGTTTGGCTCATCAACTTAAATTTGAGATCTTGAGACTGAATATTTCAGCCAGGAGAAAGTAAGAGAATGAGACTGGCCTCAGGAAAGTCCTCAACATGCGGACTCTCCCGACATTTTCTCCCTGTAGCGGCTGAATGCTGCAGGCTGACGGAGTGCGATGGGCTTGTGCAGAGTGTTTACACGGCCTCATCACCGGGTTCAAAAACCAGAATAAGGGCCTTCGTGTTGGATTACTACTCCGTTTTTCACTTTTGACACCCATAGAAGCTGTCGGACCTCCATACCGGTGCAAATGGGGGATCAAGTCCGAAAACCCACTGTGTTACTTTGCACCACACAACACTCCACGGCTATCGAGTAGGGAAGCAGTC
>JANRMT010062857.1:48584973-48595649 GCA_026402145.1 Polypterus bichir lapradei | reverse complement strand
GAAGAGTTCCATACTAAGCTTATGTCTTTCTTGAAACAAGAGGGAAATCAAATAAAAGACATAACAACACTAGACAAAAGTCCAGAGAAGAGCAACTGGTTGATTCAGGGCCACAGAGACTAACTGAGGAAAGAAGTATAAAGGTTTGGGGTTTTTAGGCCCCATATACTGTAACGCAAATAGGAGCATGTCAGTGTTTTCTTCTCAGTACAACAGACAAAAAAAATAAGGCAGGTCAGACAATTTATAATGGAGGACAGGAAGTGATGAAATGATGGGGAAAGTCATGATGGTTGATGGGAAAGTGATGTCATCATTGAGGGACCAGAGGTTAGAAAGGACCCCGGAAGTGGGTGGTACCAAAAGACTTCCGGGTTTGTTTATGGCAGTGGTGCTTCGGTCTTTCTGAAGGAACAAGAAAAGAGAGGTTAGTACCCTGCCATTGTCCCCCGGCAAGGCTTGTCGCGGTGCCCATCAGGTCCTTAAGCCGCTCACCATGTGCTTGTGTGTGACATAGTTTAAATAAATGGAGCATAAGAGGAGACCTGACTAAAGTGTTTAAAATGATGAAGAGAATTAGTACAGTGGATCGAGACTGTTATTTTAAAATAAGTTCATCAAGAACACGGGGACACAGTTGGAAACTTGTTAACAGGAAATTTCACACCAACATTAGAAAGTTTTTCTTCATAGACAACCTCAGACACATGGAATAAACATCCAAGTAGTGTGGTGGACAGTAGGACTTTAGGGACCTCTAGAACTCAACTTTAGAAGAATGAAGTGAATAGGACTGGCAAGCTTTGTTGTGCTGAATGGCCTGTTCTCGTCCAGATTGTTCAAATGCATGGGAAGCTCCATTTTTAGATGTTAGTATTATCAAATACCTTGGTAACCCACCCAGTATGCTCCAGTAATGTGTACTATTACACCATTGGAGTAACTGCATAATGACTGGCAAATGCATTTCCAAGGTATCTAATATTAGGATAATGGCAATGTTGGTGTGTGATTCTTGAGACTAAAACTTTTCCTGACTAACAAAGTTCCTTCAGGTATTAAGGTATTTGATTTTTAATAAGGATTTTAAGAATTATAACAGATTGGTTAAGGTTTTTAGTTACAACTTCAGCCTAACCTTTTGAATTTTTCTTATCTCGAAGGACCCCATGTATAAATCCTTGCTTTGATTACACCCTAAAATTTTGTTTATTTAGAAAGGCAAAAATGGCATTTGCATAAAAAACTGGATTTGTAAAACTGTATGTAAGCCACATCCCATGCCACGTTCCTTTATAAATCTCAAATTAACTTGCAACTATGCACTTGTGCACGCACTTTTAGTCACTCCTTTTTGCCTCAGATCAGTTACCATGTATGGCTTAAAAAAGCGCATTTTTTTAATATTCATGACCTAATCACCGTATTTAGTTATTTCTCTATGCTTTACTTAATACATTCTTTATGTTTTATACATACGGCGTTGCATGTCCAATAGAGCACATTATGTTACATACAACGAGGCATGTTAAGGCACGGTTTGAAACTGTGTATCCTCCATGCCTTACCTACTGCAAGGCAGATCACTGACTATGACAAGTCTGTAGTCAGAGAGACAAGAAGCAATTAGAATATGCTATTTCAGTTTAACTTGTGGGGCTTATAAGAACCCCCCATATACTATGTACTAATTCACAGGTAAACATTTAACATAACTAAAAAAATACTTGTATCAACTTAATATAACCTAAATAACTAGCAAATGGCTCTTACAACACAGAAGACAAAACTTCAGAGAATGTGAATTTGAAGTATTACTGATGTTTGAATTTAAGGAGTGGCGGGCGGAGGGGGGGACTCCAAACCTACAGATGCACTGTGTTACTAAAGTAAGCCTCATATAAAGGATATATTTTCTTTATTTTTTAAGGCCACAGTTAATGTAAATATGTTAATAATCAATGAATTAGGCACACTGTGATGCAGTTGTACCACTGCTCCCCTTCAGTAAGGAGTCTGAGGGTCACGTCCCTGGGTGCTCCCAGCATAAGGTTGCTCTTTTTCCGTCCTACAGTCCAAAAATATGCAGGTTAGGTGATTTTATCCTTATGTTTTTTTTTTTTTTTACAGGAGCTCTCTTGGATAAACCATGGAGACAACTGACTTTTGATGTACAGTAAGTCTATGAGTGGTTCTTTGTAATTGTTAATGAAAAGAACACTGAGCATGCTGCTGCTACATCTCTCAAATGATGCTGTGTGTTTAAACTCCAATATTATTTTACATAGTTTTGCACATGGGTGGTTCAAGCCAGTGTGGTCTTAGCGCCAGTCACAAGCTCAAGTAAATAGTGGAGGGTTGCATCAAGGAGGGCATCAGACATAAAACCTGTGCCAATTTAAACATGCAGATAAGAAACAGAATATTAACACCAGATAGGTCAAGTGCTTGGTTAACAATGGCTGACACCAATGCTGCTGTCCATAAAGGTATCGGTGGAAAATATGCTACTGCTGGGCAAAGAAAGCAAAGGAGAACAAGAAGGGGAAAGTGAGTTCAAAGACAAATGGAAAAGGAGAAAGGGAAAGAGTGTGGAGATCTTTGAATGTTGGCACTATGACTGGTAAAGGAAGAGAGGAGGCTGATTTGATAAACCAGAGAAAGGTAAATGTACTGTGTATTCAGGTGACTAAGCAGAAAGGGAATAAGGCCAGAAGCATCAGAGGTGGGTGCAAGCTGTTCTACCATGGTGTGGACAGGATGTGAAACAGGGTAGGAGTAATTGTGAAGGAAGAGTATGTTAGGAGTGTTTTTGAGGTGAATAGAATGTCTGACAGAGAGATGAGCATAAAGTTGGAAATGAAAAGGCATAATGTTAAATGTCATCAGTGCATATGCCCCGCAAGTGGGATGTCAGATGGAGGAGAAAGATTTCTTGAGTGAGTTACATGAAATGTTGGAGAGTAAACCCAAGGAAGAAAGAGTGGTGATCGGAGTAGACCTTAATGGGCATGTTGGTGAAGAAACAGTAGTGATGAGGAGGTGACGGGCAGGTATGGTGTTAAGGAGAGAAATTTTGAAGGGCAGATGGTTATTGGAGAACCACAAATGAAGTGATAAGAGAGAGAGCTAGGAAGGTGCTTAGTGTGACATCTGGACAGAGGAAGTAAGACAAAGAGACTTGGTGGTGACATGAAGAAGTCCAGGAAAGCCTAAAGAGAAAGAGGTTAGAGAAAAAGAATTGGGATAACCATAGAGATGACAAAAGCAGACAGGTATACAAAGAGATGTGACACAAGGTGAAGAGAGAGGTGGTGAAGGCTAAGAAAAAGGTGTATGTCGAGTTGGACACAAAAGAAGGAGAAAAGCATTTGTACCGATAGAGAGACCGAGCAGGGAAGGACATGTTGCAGGTCAAGGTGATAAAAGATGCAGATGGAAATTTGCTGGCAAGTGGGGAGAGTGTGTTGAAATGGTGGAAGGAGTACTTATGAATATAGAAAATGAAAGAAAGTGTAGGTTGGATGAAGTGGAGATAATAAATCATAAAGTACTGGGGACCAGCAAGGCTGAAGTGGGGAAAGCTATGAAGAGGATGAAAAGAGGAAAACCAGCTGGCCCAGATGATATAACAGTGGAGGCATCGAGATGTTTAGGTGAATTGGTAGTAAAGTTTCTAATTAGATTGTTTAACAAAATCTTGAAAAGCAGTATCAGTTATTAGTTCCAGTTTTCAAGACTGAGAAAGAAGTGCAGAGCTTCAGTAACTACAGGGGTATAAAGTTGATCAGCCACACCATGAAGATATGGGAAAGAGTGATGGATCCTAGGCTGAGAGAAGAGGTGGAGATCTGTGAGCAGCAATATGGTTTCATGCCAGGAAAGAGTCCTACAGATGTGATGTTTGCTTTAAGAGTGTTGATGGAGAAGTATAGAGAAGGTCAAAAGGAGTTGCATTGCCTGTTTGTGGACTTAGAGAAAGCATATGACAGGGTGCCAAGGGAGGAGTTATAATACTGTATGAGGAAGGGCGGTGTAGGATATGTTTGAGGACAGTGTGATTGTGGTGAGTTGTGTAGTTGGAAAAACAGCCTGGTTCAAGGTGAGAGTGGGATTACATCAAAGATCGGCTCTGAGCCCATTCCTGTTTGCAATGGTGATGGACAGGTTGATACATGAGGTCAGACAGGAGTCTCCATGGACTATGATATTCGCGGATGACATTGTGGTCTATAGTGAGAGCTGCTTCTGTTTATGGTGTCAGTTAGAAAGTAAGATGTGTATTATATTGCAAAATAGTGTAGTAATGTATAGAGAATTGAACACCCAGAGCACTCTGACGCAGTCATCACTTTTTTGTTTTTTACCTTTGGCCAGAAGGTGCCGATAAAAACTTTTATTAACACTAGAATTACCAGAGCCGACGAAAAAACTCATAGATCCGGTCCACCTTAAATCCATTCGCACCTCTCCCTCAGCGTCTTTTGTCCTGTAAATGTGGCGATTAAGACAAGCAGCAAGCAGCCTGCTATTCCATCCCCCACTGCCGCAGACCGTGCACAAACTTCTCCCAGCTCATGACTTGATTGATTATCTGAGAGTGAAATACTGGAGTTTTAGACTGGAAATAATAGATCGATATTTAGAACACATGCATTTCATGTGTGTTCTGTTTCTATAATAATCTGTGTAAACACATTGTTAAAACAGAAATATTTTTCATATTTTAGTAATAAAGGTTACAAAATGTAGTGTGAGACATGCCCGGACACCACCACACTGAGACCACATCTTTATATAAAAAGCACACGTTTATAAAGCACAATTACAGTCTCACACAGCACATAGTGCTCCCAGCACCAATCACCCTCTTCACGGGCTTCTCTCTCAATGTCTGTGGCTGCCTTTGCTCTTCTCACGGGAGCTTTGTCCTGCTCCCACTCCCGACTCAAGCTCTCCGACTGTAGGGAGGCGGCCCCTTTTATTTCCACCCGGATGTGTTCCAGGTGCCTGGTGACATTCTTCCGGCAGCACTTCTTGGTGTGGCAGAAGTGCTGCCCTTGCACCCGGAAGCACTCCAGGCATCCCTGGAAGGATTTTCCTCCATCTTCCCGGGTGTGATGGAAGTAAATGTTTCTCGAGTTCCATGAGGCTTGAAGCGCCCCCTGGCAGTGGCCACGGGTCCCAATGGGTTGGAACCTCCTTGCTCCTCTCTCGTGGTCCTCTCCTGATCCAGGGTGGTTGCCCCCTCGTGGCCTGAAGGACATAAATGCCACCTCCCGGTCCTTCAGATGCGTCCCGGCTGTGTAAGGACTCCAGCCTCCTGTTACAGTAGGCATAAACTATAGAATGTGTGAACCCTGAAGTCCAAAGATCAAATAAACACTTTCACAAAATGTTCAAGGACAATACAACAGCTTCCGTGGCATAGCAGTAAGATTTCCTGACTTGTAATCAAGAGTCCCCGATTCGATCCCGTCTTCTTCCTGTATTTGCCATTTTCGGTAGTGAGCTGCTCTTATTGTTAATATTATACAGTACACATATATTTGGTTTGCGTCTGTAACAGACTGTTTACATTTATAGGACTTGTAAAAGTTACCATTTTTTTTCACTTTTATTCTCTCAGTAACGATCACAATACATACTACCACCCCCCAGTCCCCCGATCTGGCACTGACAGTTTTGATTTGGAACTGGGAGTAACTGTAGATGTCAGTAGTGTTTTGAGGCAATGGAAATTGACATTCTCTGATCTGGAGGGATAAAAGCTGACACACAAACGCTGGTGAATCTGCCGTCTTCGTATTTCATTGTCACTTGATTTTTTTTTATTCAGTTTTATTGAGTGTTCCTGCTTACGCCTTATGGTCTGTGAAAAACAGAGACATAGGTATATATCAGGAGTTCCCAAACTTTTTTTTGCTGAAGACCCCTTTACCAAAAACTTTTAAAACCATCGACCCCCTAGTCACATGCAACGGTTTTTCATGTCTACACTTGCTTTGATAAGTTCGTTAAGACAATGCACAGACATGTTTGTGCTACATGTATTTTCATGCATTCTTACGTGTGACTCTTTTAATGACACATTTTACCTTTTCGTTCACAAGTTTGGTATGTAATGTGTTTTTATCAAAAAAGTGTTTTTTTGAATTATTTTGCTTCATAATTAGGTGCCTATTGGAATCATAGATATTTTGAAGTAACAAACAAATAGCAGTAGTAAGGGGGTCTATTTTTGCTGTCGTCGACCCCCAAATTTTTTTATTGAAACTATCGACCCCTAGAAAGTTCAAATCGACCCCAGGGGGTCAATATCGACCACTTTGGGAAGCCTTGGTATATATGATATTTGGAATTATTTGTTTTATGATCTGTATAGTACATTTCGGAAAACATTGTGGCACGGATGCAACATTATTCATATTATTCATATTCATTAACACCACGTGTTTCTTTTCCCCGATCTTGCCAGTCCCCACATGTTGCTGTTTCTTTTGTACTCCAGGACATGCAGAGGCAACAATAGTACAGAGAGGTCAGTTCAGAACTATATGCAATCATCAAATTCAAATGTTAACAGTTCAAACACAAGCAAGGACTGTCCTTCCTACATTTACGACGTGTGTGCCTGTTGCAATGTGCACACTTCTCTCTATGCTGTGGTTTCTATTACACACCTGAAAGAGAGACAATATATGTGACATTTTGAAGAAATCATTTTATGAACTGAATAGTACCAACCAGAAAACATCATCACACTAATGCAGTATTATTTGAAAACGAACAGCATCAGATCGGGTGTGAATTTATGCTGGCGCTGATCTCATAAACTCAGATCAGGAGGGGCGGGGTTGGGGGGGTACAGCGTGATCGTGATTCAGAGAATAAAACGGAAAAAATCCAACTTTTACAAGTACAATAAATTTATACCCAATGTCCCATATACAATATTTGTCTCTTTCTTTTTTTCTCGGGAGCTGCGTTGACATCGTGTATCAGAAGGGGTGAGCTTATTTGTTGCTCGTAGGAACACGCAGGTGGCCAGTTGCTTGTGTTATAACAAGCTTGACCTCACAGTAATCAATACACATGTACTGTGCAAGGCATGCACGGAGGCCATACCTGTTGCAAAGCACACATGTCTTTCTATGCTTTGGTTCCTATAACATTGAAAGGGCACCTGACACTGACTCAGTTTACTTTCCTGGGGAAAGCAGCTGTCTTGGAACAGAAGCTTGTCGATGTTGCATCCTCCTTTTCTTTTTCCATCGCCTTTTCTAGTAAGATGCGACAACGAAGTTCCTCTGCAAAGTGAGCCAAGAACACTCTTCTTTTCTCAGTGAACCCCGTGCATGCCTTACACAGTACATGTGCGTTGATCACTGCCAGGTCAAGCGTGTTATAGAACATGCAACCGGCCTCCTGTGTGCTCCTGCTCACACTGAATGAGCTCACACCTCCTGATGCATGCTGTCAACACAGCACCGGGCAAAAAAAAAAGAAAGATAGCATAGAGAGAAGTGTGTACATTGCAACGGGTATACATGTCGTTAATGTAGGAAAGATGGTCCTTAGGTGTGTGGGAACTGTTAACATTTGAATGTGATGATTGCATATAGCGCGGAACTGACCTCTCTGTACTATTCTTTCCTCTTCATGTCCTGGAGTACAAAAGAAACAGCACCAATACAGCAACATGTGGAGACTGGCAAGATTGAAAAGAAAAAAAAAAACACGCTGTCACTGATTACAACCACAAGATGTTATGCGAATGAATGTGAATAACATGACTCATGTTGCATCCGTGCTACAATGTTTTCTGAAATGTACTATACAGGTCATAAAATGAATAATTCCAAATATCATATATACCTATGTCTCTGTTTTTCATAGACCATAAGGCACATACTAATTCAGCGTAAGCAGGAACACTCAGTAAAACTGAATAAAAAAATTCAATTGACAATGAGATAGGAAGAAGGCAGATTCACCAGCGTTTGTGTGTCAGCTTTTATCCGTCCAGATCAGAGAATTCCCAGTTCAATTGTCTCAAAACGCCACTCACATCTACAGTTATTCCCAGTTTCATATAAAAACTAACAGTGTCAGATCCCGGGGGAGATTGTCAGTATGTATCGTGATCGTGACTGAGAGAATAAAAGTGAAAAAAAAAACTTTTACAAGTACTATAAATGTACACCGCCTGTTACAGACGCAAACCAAATGTATGTGTGTTTATTGCATAAGATTAACAATAAGAACAGCTCACTACGCAAAATCTATACTAATAAAAGTCAAAGCCCTCACTCACTCACTCACTCACTCACTG
This sequence comes from Polypterus bichir lapradei, assembly GCA_026402145.1. Taxonomy (NCBI): domain Eukaryota; kingdom Metazoa; phylum Chordata; class Cladistia; order Polypteriformes; family Polypteridae; genus Polypterus; species Polypterus bichir. Next base: position 48,587,314 of record JANRMT010062857.1, on the reverse strand, counting down.
ACTGACTCATCACTAATTCTCCAACTTCCCGTGTAGGTAGAAGGCTGAAATTTAGCAGGCTCATTCCTTACAGCTTACTTACAAAAGTTGGGCATTTCGAAATTCTACGCATAATGGTCATAACTGGAACCTATTTTTCTCCATATACTGTAATGGACGTTAGCTCGACGGCCGTGGGGGCGGAGCTGCGTGTGACATCATCACGCCTCCCACATAATCACGTGAACTGACTTTAACCGCAGTACGGAGAAAAGAAGGAAGAGCTCCCAACAATAAAACAGCGGAGAACCCGTGGATTAAATAAAAAGGCTGCTTAGTTGGCGAAGCAATGAAAAACGACGGCCGTTTTCAGGCAGGCATTTGTTTATAAAACAGTGGAGAAGCTGTGTAAGGCTGCTTCACAAAAAAACAGCGGAGCGCCTTATATGGGCAGGCAGTCAACCAAACAAGGGAATCAATAAATAACTATTTTCGTAATAAAGGAACAAAAAAATAGTGGATAACCCGCAAATTAAATAAAGGAGATGGGTACTTAAACAGTAAACTACAGTAAGTCTAAAATAACTACACAATAACTATAACAATTGTAATAAACGAACAATAAAACAGTAGAGAACCGCAAAGCAAGGAGAAAGGACGGACTTCAACCAATGAGATTTTGAGTTGGTGTCAGTACGGCCCTTTAGCAGGCGTACGGCAACATCACCGTATTCAGACCCATTGATTGGATAGAAGCCGATATGAGGAAGTCTACGACGCCATTGAACGCACCATAAATGCTCCGAGCGAAAGATCGTTGCGTGCACTACGGACAACTCCATGCCAAGATTCTGGACAATATTTGCCAGACACAGACCACATTTCAAGACCATGAAAACCTGATGTTTGTCACGCTCCTCGAGCCCCAAAACTTTCGGGAATACAAGAAGAATTTCACGCATGTTACACTTTAACACTACAGCCACGGAGCGCTTTTTGATCTGTCTCGGCTAAAAATGGAACTGACTGTAATGTATGCTATGGATGATTTTGCAGGAAGATCTCCCACTGATCTCTTTGATTTCCTTCATCAGAAAAATCTGAATAAGAGCATGGGGCGGCTGTTCACATTGGTATATTTGGCGGTGAGCATTCCCGTGTACACTGCTTCTGTCGAGCGGACATTTTCATCCCTAAAGCGAATTCAAACTTATGCCAGGAATATGACAGGGCAGGTTCGACTTTCAGCATTATCTTCGATGGCGATAGAAAGGGACTTTTTGATGTAACTGAAGCGCACGGATAATCCGTACGACAGAGTAATTGAACTGTTTTTGAGGAAAGAAAGGACGATGGATTTTGTTTACAAATAATCCGAATTTTTGGTGAGTAAAATGTTGCGATTTTCCTAAATGATATTGCACGTTTATGAGTTACTATTGCAGTTTTTTATGTGTGTCGCGGCTGAAATGAAGTTGTTCATCCCTGGTTTGTCTATAAAATAAAGGCATTTATTGTGGATACAGTAGTATATATATATATATATATATATATATATATATATATATATCCTGATCTACATACTGTCAAATAAACGAAACACACGCCGTGGTGCAACACGAGAGGCATCGCCTCTAGCACTGACGTCCGAGGTTCGATTCCCGAGATGAGGTGCAGTGAGTGTGTACACCTGATGAGCCCAGAATTAGGACGAAACACGTGCCGCCTGTTGTTTGCATTATTTGACAGTAAAACTATTTCAGTATATTCAATATATATAAATCAGCGCTTCCCGATTCATTTTACCCTTGCACCCCCTTGCTTTGAGAAGAAGTATGAAAAAATATGAGGTTAATACAGAAAAAAAGATCACCAATTGAAGCTTTATGAATAATAGATACTTTATTCGCCATCAATAATTATTTTGATAAAGCCATACTCAGTGTGATCCTCCTTCCATGTTCTAATTTTTTCACGACTAGCCATGATTACATGAACGGTTAAAAAGTAACAGCGAAGCGACGGTGACATATCCAGTCAGGCAGGCGACAGCTCAATAGCTCGAATTTGGATATAAGTAGATTCTATTTTGTCGACAGAAATATCTTTGGTAGGAATGTAAGTTGAATTTACTCTTTAAATTTCTAGGGTGAAGAAAAATTTATGCAATGCTGACTAAATTTACCTTTCATTCCTACCAAACATATTTCTGTCGACTAAAAAAAAAATTACTTATATTTAAAATTTAAATAGAACTTGAACAGATATGATACTTCATAATACCCACGCAGCACTACAGTAAGTGCACGTAACAGCAAGACTCATCCGTTTTTTTTTTCATTTTTCTTCCTCGATGGATTCT
>JANRMT010062857.1:48472416-48579973 GCA_026402145.1 Polypterus bichir lapradei | reverse complement strand
GCTAATAAACAACCATACAAGCCCTATACAGAACTTTTTTCTGCACTAAAGGAGCTGCTTTTAATCTCATTGTAGATGCGTATAGTGACAGTAAAAGGCATTCTATTCTAGAAACAATTTCATACTGTACTCACCATTTAATTTGACATCTTTGGGCTGCAGGAAGGGAGGAGGAGGAGATATTTCCACACAATGTCCATCTTCGTTTCGATTGTGATCGCTTTCTTTACCTTCTCTTCCTTCCTTAGCAATTATGTGTCTTGCTTGCATGGTCTTAATGAATTATATATATATAGGTAAATCACTGCAATGACCGAAATTACATCCACAAACACATGTATCTGGGCTCCGACTAACGCTCTCGGTTGTTTGTTTACAATCGCGCAAGCGGATACACGTGACCGCATCCGTTTCGTAACGCAAGATGTTGATCGTAAATCAAAACAAAAAATTTTATTTTAAACTTCCCGATAATTTATTATAAATTTTATTAATAAAATCAACAACTAAAACACTTTTTTGAATAAATTCTTTATTTAATTTAAAGTACCGGCATGCAAAGTTACTTCTTCATCTGAAAGATGGCTCTGTGGTTTCGTCATTATTTACTTCCGTATTCATTGGCAAAACCGGCATTGCACTGGAAATCTTGAATCTGAAACAATACTTGTTGTATAAACCGACCCCCAAACTCCAAGCCAAAAATCTAGGACGAAATTCTCGGCTTATATAACAGGATCTACGGTAAGCATAAATTTTACATTTACTTATTTGGCTAATGCCTTTATCTAAGTCAAGTTACATAATAAGAGATACAATTGGTTCCCTATATATTTTTTTTTTCCCTATTGGTGCACAAGCAGTTGAAGTGGCTCGCTCATAGGCACACAGTGTATGTAGCAGGAGTTAAACCCACAACATCAGAGTTTGAAGTCCAAATCTTTAAATACTATGACACACTGCCTTCCTACTTTGGAGGTGAGTGTTTTAAATTTATGTATGTATAGTTGCTATATCAGAATCAAAATCAGAATTCACTTTATTGGTCAGTGTGGTCGATATTTAACATCTTATTAAAGAAAGAAACGTCCTCTAACAGGACAATTCAGTAATCAGGCAGGAGAAAAGCTGTTCATTGTAACTTTTAATGACTCCTCAGCAAAATGCCTTGAAGGGAGCAAAAGCAGTCAGTTATAGCCTGGTCATAATGATCAGAAAAGTCAGAGAAACAAAGAACAGAGGTTCATTTTATAAACTGTTGAATTTACGTACAGTTTCAATCAATGCCTACATTTTACTCTGGTTGGTTTATTGGTTTACACCCAAATGATTTATGTAAAATAAAAGTCTATTATATTATATTCTGGTTCTTCTTATGCCTTTGAGTTGTGCCACCACCCTTGAAATTTCTGTGCATATCACAACTGTCCATTCTTGTTTATAGGATATCTGCTGATTTCTTAGTCATCTCTTAGTCATCTTTCAGTACATTTATTATATTACATCAATCTTTCTTCTGGTACATTCTTTATTTATTTGACCATCTCAGTATGTCTCCTAAACTTAATTCTTATATTTCAGTGTACATATTGTTGTTCACTTGACTTTTACCTTGTTTCCAACATTTATTAACCCTTTATGCTATTTCCTAAAGATGAATGCTATGTTAACCTAAAATTATTCTTCCACACCAGGTACACTAATATATATTAGGAATATGTCTTGATAGTATTGGTGCAAGATACAAGGAAAACACAAAATGCAAAAGATAATATAAGAAGCTAAAATATAAAAGGTTAACATATTATGTAGCATACAATGACAATACTAAAAATAAAGACATAGTAGGATTAAAATGTCCAGGCAGTCCAGTGTGCAGGTATACACAGATACTGAGTAGAAGCTCAGACCTTATTAGTCAGAATAACTGCATGTGTTGAGGTGATGTGTTGTTTTAGCTTTCACCACATGAAGATGTTTGCCAGATGGAAGTCTTTGAAGAAGGTGACGTCCCGGGTGAGTCGGATCAGCAATGATCTTTGCAACCCTCTTCCTTACCCTTGACTCATATAGGACTATGAGCTACAGCCAATGATCCTTTCATAGACTCTGGTGATGTGTTGCAGATTGGCCTTAGCCTGAACAGAGGCAACACCAAACCAGTTATAGTAAGTCTGTGATCCAACTGCATATTGAACTGTGTAGGTGGAACTGGGTAAATTTCTTATCTAGGAGCTCTGGGATGATTGTGTCGGAAGCAGAGCTAAAGTCAACAAACAAGATCCTCACATGCGCCCCAGGCTTATCAAGGTGTTGGTAAATAAAGCTCAGAACTAAATTTACAGCATCATCCTGTTACGTGTGAGTCATTGTCTTGCACCCCAAAAATGAGGCTGAGTCTCACTACTTTAGCAAAACCAGCTTTATTCATCTTGAAACAGGAACAGCATGGTTATTTATTGTAGCGGGATCTACACTCACCTTTACACAGACACAGCAAATGGGCAAGGTTGGGGCTAGGTCAGCGGCCAAGTTACACTGTTCCCTGCATTTATAATGTTCCTTGCATCACCCATCAAAGACAGGCGCTCACAGCGCGACCATGATCAACATGTAGTTGTTTCCACGGTGCTATGCTGAGGCGCTGCAAACCTGCAGTTGCCTTGGTGATGGACAAGCATCCCTCCACAGACATGGCAATCGTGCTTCGGTATGTCGTCCTGTTGGTGGGAAGTCCCAAGAGAGTTCAGAAACCTCACAATCCACAGAACAGTGGGCTCTATATGCAAACTGAAATGGGTCCAGAAAATTGTTTGTAGCATTTTTGAGACAATTCAGAGTAAGGCATTCAAAGGTCTTCATGACCACAGAGGTTAAAACTACTGGTCTGTAGTCATTCAGGCCTGCAACCTTTGATTTTTTTGCTATTGGAGTGGTGGTGGTGTTATTGAAGCAGGCATGAACAGTGTACAGTTCCAGAGATTCATTGAAAATTTCTCCAAATATTGTAGACAACTGGTCTGCACAGTGCCTGAGTTTGGAAATAATGTCTGTGTCTGCAACTCTTTTAATATTTTGCTTTTTGAATAAACTGCAGTGATGACAGGAGCAGTCCAGAAGCTCTTCTGCCACACTGTTCTTTTGACTGACTTTATAGTTTTCAGATTCTGTTTGTAAGCAGGAATAAGGGTAATCATAGGATGATCAGAATTATCAAGGTGGGCATGACAGAAGACGTGATGAGCATGCTTAATAGCTGCAGAGCAGTGACTGAGAGTATGTCCATCTTTGGTGGGGCATTTTATCCATCCATCCATCCATTTTCCAACCTGAACACAGGGTCACGGGGGTCTGCTGGAGCCAATCCCAGCCAACATAGGGCACAAGGCAGGAACCAATCTTGGGCAGGGTGCCAACCCACCGCAGGACACACACAAACACACCCAGACACCAAGCACACACTAGGGCCAATTTAGAATCGCCAATCCACCTAACCTGCATGTCTTTGGACTGTGGGAGGAAACCGGAGCGCCTGGAGGAAACCCACGCAAACACGGGGAGAACATGCAAACTCCACACAGGGAGACCTGGGAAGCGAACCTGGGTCTCCTAACTGTGAGGCAGCAGCGCTACCACTGCGCCACCATGCCGCCCTGGCATTTTATTTGTTGTTGATGTTTAGGAAGGACCTGGTTAAAACTAACAAGGTTAAAATCACCCAAAATAAAGATTTGTGAGCTTTGGTTGTCTTTTTCTATCTCAGTGACTACATCAGCGAGTCGTCACTTCACTTCATGAGTACTTCATAGCATGAGAGCAAATGTCAACATCACCTAGAATTACTGAGGAGGAATCATATGATAAATAAAATGGCTTACAGTTTATAATAAGCAATTCTAAGTTGGGAAAGCAGGATTTAAAACGAACTGTCACATCATTATGCCATTGATTTTGAAGTAGAAACATACACCTCGCCCTTTGTTTTGCTGCAAATTTCAGTAATGTGGTCCAATCGGTACAGGATGAAGTCCAATACAGAGTGTTATTGTTGTTTTTGAAAATTATGAATGATTATTTATCTTATATGTATATTTATCCTGTTATTTGGTTAAAAATGCACTGTCTTTAAATGTCAGTGTGTTCCTTGTGTTTTACGTGTGGAGCCTCAAGAGGCTTGGCCACTGTGACCTCACCATTGATGGATCCCCCAACGACTTTCATAAAAGGTCTGAGCAAGTGACTCAGCAACTATTTTCATTGATTTTCTGGATTTCTGATTGTTTTTGCTATTAATTTAAGGGTTATCACTTTGGATTATCTGCGGTGGGCTGGCACCATGCCCGGGGTTTGTTTACTGCCTTGCGCCCTGTGTTGGCTGGGATTGACTCCAGCAGATCCCCGTGACCCTGTAGTTGGGATATAGTGGGTTGGATAATGGATGGATGGATGGACTTTGAATTATGTATTTGGATTTTTTATTGCCTTAGGGCAATATCTTTTTGCTATTCTGAGAATTTTTTTGCATTTTACAATACTTTTTCTATAATAAATCCTTTTTATTTATAAAGATTCTGTTTTACCTTTTTGTCCACAAGCTAGGGGTTAATGGTCATCCCCTGTCTTTATATTTTTTGTGACTTTTCTTACATTTTTGAGCTTCAAGCTAGTTGTCTTCATTTTGAGGCCTAGCCTGCTGCTAGCAGTTGATGTAAGCTGGACTGGTATGAGCCTTATCTGGGTTGGCCTTTGAAGGTTAAAGGCCTGACTTTTGTAGAGATTTGGAGGTCTCCCACCATTTCCGCCATGTCTTGGGTTCTTGCCAACATCTCCTTCTTTTTAGGTCCACATATTATCTACAAAGAGGCTTTTCTCAAAGTTATTTTGAAGTCTTTTCTGGTTTTTATCTTCTCTATGGTGTTTCTCAGACCTTGTCATTATCGGTTGCTCCTTAGTTTTCTCGCTACTTGTCTCACAGTTTGCTCACATGATAAGATTTTTTGCCATGCTTGAAAAAGACACAGTTTCTGTGAACCATTTGTTCTTACTGACCATTGGTGCCTGACATGCACAATGCTTTTGTTGCCGTCTTGAGATTTTTATGCTGGGTCAAAATCTGTCTGTGATGTGAATTTTTGTGCTATAATCATGAAATGCGAACCCATCGGATAAGTAAAAGGTGACTGCTTCATTCCCTAGGAATGAATTATTAAAAAGAAAATCATCTCCATAAATCCTGATGCACAGTTTATACCCACTCTTTCAAGTGTTATTACTTCCCTTCTTATTGAAGACTGGGAATAGATAATATGCTCAGTGCTCTGCCCATGGCAACTAATACCTTTATAAAATTAAGAACCTAGAGGTATTTCATTACAATAGAAAAGCCAAATACTTTACACTTGGTAAGTTTTTCTTCCTTATACTGTTCCTCATCTTTTCATGACCAGAACAAGGACTCAACTCTTAGATGAGATCAAGCAATACGAAACCCTGACTGATGGCGTGACAGAGCCCAAAATCCTGCTTATTGGGCAGACAAAAGCTGGAAAGAGCAGCTTCTTCAACTCTGTTAATTCTGTCTTCAGAGGATATCCAATATTCCAGGCCACATCTTCGCAATGGAAAAAAAATGTCAGCAAACATGTAAGTGAGGGGCGTGGGTGAGAGTGCAACAATATAAACTTTAATGAGAAAAAAACAAACTGTCTCAAACTTTTTTTATATACTTCTTTGCCATCCAAATTTACATTGCATTAGCAAATGTTTGTCTACACCTGACTACCATACCTTTTCTATAAAAAGAATTTGTGAGGTCAGGTAGTGATATTGGGCAAAAAGCTACATCATCCTGGCTGACTCAGAAACTGAAATAATTAACTCTGTTATCATTGATGAGTGGTTTTGAATGCTGGTGACTTCAAACAAGGAAACAAACATTTATCATCATGTCCTATATGTAGAGACTCCAAGCTGGACCAGCTCCATTGAAATGTTAATGACTTTAAATATAACCCGTGGGACAATCTGAGCAGTTCTGACCTCAATCTGCTGCCCCCTTCAGGCCTGTTTCTGACAGAACCAGTCCAAGTTCTAATATGTGTTTTTTGGGTGTGTGTGTGTGTGTGTGTGGAGAGGGGGCTGTTGTTTGGTTTTATTATAATATTTATAAATATAATAGCATAGCAAATCACCAGTTCTACAGATTTGTTGCTCAGACTTCCAGATAGTGAAGTGTGATTTCCCCCACCAGAGAACATGTTTCCACTGTTCCAGAATCCAATTCTAGGTGGCCTGCTATTCACTCCTAAAGCAGACACTTGGTATTGCACATAGTAATCTTAGGCTTTGCTATGGAAACCAATTTCATGAAGTTCTCAATGCACAGTTCTGATGCTGATGTTGCTGATGATCCTGAGGTGTAAAATGGATTCAGTGTGTATGGAGACCTCTTCACTTTCTGCACAATTCGTTGTGTTGTAGATTTCATTGGAAATGGGTAAATTTCCCATTTCTGTCCATCAATCTCCACTCAATAGTTCATAATGACAAAGTAGGGATATGTTTTCAGAAAGCTCTGCACATTTATTAAAAATGAAAAACTTAAATCTTTAATTTGGATAATTCAGAAACATAATGCAATAGTTTATTGAAGCCCCTTTGGCAGAAATTCCAGCTTTTGAGTCTATTTGCGTAAGTCACTACAATTTTTACACACCTGGATTTGAGCAGTTGATTCCATTCTTCTTGCCAGATCCTCTTAAGTTCTGTTAGATTGGATAGTGAGAATCTGCCAACTGCCATCTTCTGGTCTCTCTACACATTTTCTATAGGGTTTAAGTGTGGGCTTTGGCTGCATAACTCAAGAACACTCAGAAACATGTACCAAAGCCATACCAGGTCATGGAACTGTCACTCCTATGGTGGTGTGCACTCTGGAGCGGGTCTTCTACAAGGGCCTCCTTGTTTTTGGCTGGATTCATTTCTCCTTTAATTCTGACCACACACCCTGTCCTCACTGCATGATGCTGCCACCACCGTGCTTCACCGTAGGGATGTTATTAGGCAGGTGAAGACCAGTGTCTGGTTTTCTCCAGACATAGTGCTGGGTGTTTGGTCTAAACAATTCAATTTTTGCCTCATCAGCCAGAGAATCTTTTTCCTCCTACTTTCAGAGATCTTTAAATGCCATTTGGTAAATTCCAAGTGGGTTGTTATATGCCTTTTACTTAAGAATAACAGTACTGCTGAGATGGTCAACCTTTCAACGGGTGCTCCCATATCATTACAGGACTTTTGATGCTCTTTTCGAAAAGACCATTGGGTTCTTGTTCACCTTTTGGACTAAGGCACTTCTTACCCAGTTACTCAGTTTGGCCAACACTAGGAAGAGTCCAAACGTCTTCCATTTCACAATTATTCAAGCTAATTTGCTCCAGAGAATACTCAAAGCTTTAGAAATTATTTTATTCACTAGCCTGATGTAAGCTTCACAAAAATTTGATTGTGGATGTCTACAAAGAGTTCTTTGGACTTCAAATTCACATGAAGTGCAAATTATGCACCTTCTCCACACAGGTCCACATGTGGCTTTCTAAATTCACAGACTCCAATCAAGTTCTAAGAACATCTAAATAAGACAGAAAGCAAACAGGATGCCTGTGCACAGTTTGGAGTGCTACAGCAGAGGGGCTGATAATTGTAGGAATGAAAAATGTAAACTTTATATTTTCAATAAATATTCATACGTGTCTAGTCAAATGTTTTTACTTTGTGATTATGGGTTATTGAGTGTAAATTGAGGGGCAAAAATGTCAAATTTATCAATTTAAAATTAAATCTACAACACAATGAAATGTGCAGAACGTGAAGAGGTCTGAAGAATTTCTGAATCCACCGTGTTTGCTTCAGTGTGCATGACTGCAGGTGTTTCAATAATAATAACAATTCTTTACATTTATATGGCGCTTTACTCACTACTCAAAGCACTTCAGTAAGTGGGGAGCCACATCAACCACCACCAATGCGTAGCATCCACCTGGACGATGTGATGGCAGACAGTTTTGTGCCAGTATGCTCATCACATATTAACCGCTAGGTGGTGAAGAGGTGAGAGAGATAGACAGTTAGAGACAATGAAAGATTAGGGGGCCAGAATAACTAGGCCATGGTGGGAAATTTAGCCAGAACATCAGGATAAACCCTATTTTTTCAAAAGATGCCCAGGAAAGTTTTATGACCACAGAGAGTCAGGACATCAGTTTTACGTCTCATCCAAAGGACAGAACCATGATTACACCACAGTTTCCCCATCCCTGCACTGGGGCATTGAGATCCACATAGAAACCACAGGGTAAGCGCCCCCTGCTGGCCTCACCAACACCTCAATGTTTCAGTGTCTTTCCATCAACAGCAGCTGTTGCATGAGTAAAAGAAAAAATATGAAATATATACAAGTTAAAGTAATCACTCTGAAGTTAAAAATGAAACATCTTTGCATCCTATGAACAATAACACTCCAAATTTAACATTCCAGCTACACATTTCTTTCACTATCTTCAAATCAGAAACTTTGTTAAACAGAACCTTTCCAATTTTCCACATCTTGCACCCTCGTCCATGCTGGAAAAAATATTGCTCAATTTCAAGGACTCAGACACCATCTCTGCAATATATAAAATCATTTTACAATCCCTCCCTTTCAAAGATCCAAGAGGACACTGGGAAAAAGATCTCTCAATTAATATATCAGAAAAGGAGTGGAAAGTAGCAATGCAGAGAATTCACTCGAGCTCCATATGCACAAAGCACTGTCTCGTCTAAAACTCTCCAAAATGTTTCCAGGGCGAGAGCCAACCTGCGAACGCTGCATCCAAGTCCCAGCCTCACTGGGTCACATGTTTTGGGCCTGCAGCAAATTAATATTATTCTGGACCAAAATTTTTAATTACCTTTCAGATAGCCTTGGTGTCACAATCCCTCCTAACCCATTAACAGCTGTGTTTGGGGTTCTTCCAGAGGGGTTTAAAGTGGAGAAAGACAAATTGTGATTGCATTCACTACACTTTTGGCACGCAGTCTTATTTTGCTAAACTGGAAGAATCCAAACTCTCCTCTTTTAAGTCAGTGGGAAACTGATGTGTTATACTATTTGAAATTGGAAAAAATCAAATACTCAGTAAGAAGATCCGTACAGACTTTTTTCAAAACATGGCAGGATCTAATCAGTAATATTTTAAAATAAGCTCTTAAAGCACAGAGGAAGCAATTATTTCTGTATCTCTTTTTCTTCTCCATTCATTTCTATTGGCTTATCAAACTCATCAATTTAGGTCTGTCTACAAGCTTTAAGTTTTACTCCATTGGCCTTGCTCTCTCTCAGTGGTGGGGTCGACTTGTTCCCAATCCTATTTTTTGTAAAAATTGATTGATTTGTATGCAATGATTGCAATAAAATTAATAAAATTTCAAAAAAAAAAAAAATTAAACAGTAAAGTAATTCATATTTGAAGCTGCACAAAATGCTTCTCTGTTTTAAGATAGACGAGTCCTCAAAATTGGCAATGCTTTTCAATTGGAGATTTTAAGATTTCACAAATTTGTACAGCTCTCTTTCTGAGATATTGTAGTTCAACAAAAGTGGAGCTTTACTGACAATTTTTACTGAAAAATATTTGTGCTCAGTGTTCAGCAACATCATTCCCCTGGGAGCTGAGTTCTGACAAACAAATGGACAGAAAGACAGACAGATGTGGCTATTGCAGTGGGTTCTTTTGACATTATGCGGAACATCATAGGGTCACATATACTGCTGCTTTAACTTCACGTCTCACTTTCAAGCTCTCCCTATTCACATTTTTATTTAGATTGCCTTATTTATGATTAACTACTTTCCATTAACTCTAAATCAAAATTCACCTTAATAGCACCTCTGAATTAGTGTTGCCAGTTTTAGTCACCACAGTACAAAAACAAAAGGCCATTACAGAACTGCATAGACAAGAGGAACCAAATGCATCCCTGAACTGAAGAAAATGTATTGCTGTAACAGGCTAAGGGTCCTGAACAGAAGAAATGCATTGACTTCCTTCAGGGGTTTGAAATCCTGCCCAGCATAACTCATTCTATTAACCAGTAAATGAGAAGCTCCTAATGAAAAGTTGTCTTTCCTGCCTTTGCAGTGCAGAACTTACGCAGTCATGGACACAAAAGGTGGGAAGAGGCTGCCATTCACCTTTTGTGACATCATGGGCCTGGATCCATCCAGTGAGGAGTTAGGAATTCAAGTTCAAGATATTATCAAGGTGATTAGAGGAGACATTCCAGATAATTATAAGGTATTTTCAAGACTTAATTTTTTAAGAAATGTTATTCCATATACAGTAGTTACTGAATAAATGATGTAAAAATACACCAAAAATGTAATCAATGCATTTAAGTTTGTTTTTTTAGTAATTCCTCCTCAACAGTCCTCCACAAAGCAGCTGAAAAAATATATTTACATTTTTGAAAAAAGAAAAAAAAAGTGCATCTTTAGAGTAAACAAAACAGTGACAAATTGGTGTGTTGCTTTGCATGACGTAATAGGCCACAGATGAGCAAATGTCATAATACTTAAAATCTGTATGGGTTGGCTAGTATACAAAGAATATATCCATCATGACAAGAACAGAAAACATATACGTGCTTCCCTAATCAAACATTTAGCAATTACAATAAACCATTGTTGTGACAAACAACAAAAGTTAATGTCTATGCTTAAACCACCAGTGGAAGACAGAAATTTGCAAAATGATACCAGTGCCACAAACTGAGCAGATTACTGTTTGGTATGTCACTTGTCACCAAGTGAAATGAGTGTGATTGAAAAGTTTTCTTATCCTTGTCCTCCTTGCCCATTTCTTCCCATTGCAGACAAACATGAATTTATTTATTTTATTTATCCAGACCTGGTAAAAATAAAAATATGAAGTACAGAATAGTAATAAGTAAAAAATAGAGGCGGAATCTCAAAATGTTTCATTATTACATGTTAATGCCACAGCAGTTTTCCTCCAGATTGCAACAAATTGGCCAGGCACAGCAGGGGTTTAATTTAACTTGATATCTGAAAAATTGTTTGTTTGAAACGTCTCAAACTTCAGCAGTGGGGAAGACAAATTTGAAATACATTAAAACATCTGTGTACAGGGAAAATAGTGCAGGAAATTGCCAAGGATTTCCCAGGATCCCAATAGTACAGGTTTGGGTTTACTGTGTGTGTGTGTGTGCGTGTGTGTGTGTGTGTGTGTGTCTTTGTTCATATATGTATTTTTTCTGCAGTTACTTTTAGGATTAATAGTTATGATCCAGTTTGGTCTATTTAATCTATTGAATTACTTATTATTGATTGTAATAAACAATACAATAATAAGAAAGTTGTCATTTTTGTTGTTTCAGATTATTTGTTTTCATTAATGCTGATATGTTATTGAGAACAATTACGCCATTGTTAAACCACTGTGTACAATGTTGCATTTGATTTTTGAAACCAAAACCCTAGCTACAGTTGAATTCACATTTCTTTTAGACATATAGGACACAGATTTGATTGTTAACCAATTTTGGTTAACAAAGAATAGCACGGAATCAAAACTTTTAAAAAGTATCTACACTGCTCTCTGTTTTGCATCAAAACTGTCCTCATCTTTTTCATCTCCTGTCCTTTGGGTCACTTGTGTCTTTATACAGAACAGTGGCAATGATAAACATGCTCAAAGAAATTGCTCTGGTTTTTCATTACTTGATTGTCTTTCTTGCCATCAAGATCTGGCAAATTCACAGATATCCTGCTCTGAAATAATGTGAAGTAGAGCAGCAACCAGCATCTTATGGTTTTGTAAGAGCCATTTTCCTAGTTCTATAAAATATATGAATATTTATTAGATGATAATGCATAAAATATGGGAGGTTCCTATAACCCCCGTGAATAGAATTGAGTTGGTATTTTCCTGTCAGTTTTTGAGTAAACAATGTTCTTTAGTTAGTGTTTAGCCTTGCCTTGTGTAAGGTATAGAGGCATACGGTTTTTTAAACGTGTCCTTGTTTGAGCTCACGTTTGTGCTTGCGCACGTGAACGTGCCTCGGTACATGTCAATGTATCAACGGTCTACGGGCCTTTTGAGTGTGAAGTAACTCTTAAAATAAAAGATTTAAGTTTTGAACCGTATGTTTAAGGCATACAGAAGAAGAAATTAAGAACTTTTAAGTACAGAAATAACCAAAGCTTCTTAAGAAAAACTAAGTCTATAGAAGATACATTTTTTCTTTTTTTGCCTTTATTCTATGTGTGTAACTATTTTTCTTTTTATTCTTGTGTGGATTATTTGCTTTTAACTTTCACTAAATATTTTTAAACAAACTTTTGGACTTTGAGATTTCTTTGACACGCGTCTTACCCGTTCCTGACTTCGCCTTACACATTGGCAGCTACAGGTTTGCATCTGTCTGACAAAACTATTTTAATAATTTCAGTTATTAAATTCACCTGACCAGTCAAAAAAAGATACAGTTACAATGTGAGTGCAGCCTTAAAAGAGCTTTGTAATGTCAACACCATACAAAAACATTAAATATGTGAAAATACCAAATATAGTGTAGAATGAAAAGACCTAGACATAAAAAGAGGTTCAGGACAGCAACCCATATATTTGAATAAGGATGCAAAAGTAAGGTTTGGTAGCACAGAAGTGTACAGATTGAGTCCAACACAAAACTAAGTTCAAACTGGGAAGTTGTCTTGCTTTTAAGGTAGATCGGTGGAAGTGAGGTCAGCAGGGCTGGAACCAAAAGTGACGTCATTGAGCCCTGGCAGAATTTCCCATTTCTAGTCATCAGGGAAAAAAGAGAAAGGTTTACTGCACCCCACCACCCCTGGCCTGGCATGGAATTACCTTCTATTGGTCCTCCTAGCTAACTCCCATGCACACATGTGTGACAATAGGAACTTTAAATCAGGGATCTGCTGCAAATGTGTTTTTTTAGGGAAGGTTCCCCACCTCTGTTGCTGAGGAGGGCCCACAAATTCTACACTGTGCCAGTGGATTTATGACCAGTAGGTGAAAGCTGTTGTTTTTATGTAATCCTCCGCTGCTTCACCCACATAGTAGTGAAACAGGACCGTGAGGAGGGCCCTGCCCGGTTCCCCACTCCTGACATCACACCTCCTCCTCCTCCCCTCGGCCCACAGCCTCTGTCTCGGATTAGCACGAATATATCGCTTCTGCATGCGAACTATGATTCTTAGCGCAATCAGAGAAGTCGCAAAATCAATCGGAACGTTCAAGAAAATTCTAGAAAAAAAAAAAGATCTAAATCCATTAAGTAGTTCTCTCGTGAAAAGCAGACAGACATACAGACAGAGATGATTTTATATATACATAGAGATGGTCAGTGGCTTTGGCCAGTGGTGCTGACCCCTAGTCTGGGGTCCCCAGGTTTGCCTTTCATCTTTGGCCAGTGCACCATTTTCACTTTTGACTAGACTTGGGAAGAATCCTCAAGTGTTAGTGATTAGAAAATGTTGTCTGTAGCTTGAGATCAGGCCCTTTAACAGTGATAACGCTTTCCTCTCAGCCCATTATCATATGCTGTGTTGTTTCTTACAGGGGACTCTTTCAAAGAGTTGCTCTAAGAAACAAAACACAAGAACTTGTATTTTTCAGATTTGTCAGCCAAAACACATAACTGTTGATTTAATAACCCAAATGTGGATGCCTGTATGATGTGCACTCAGGTCCTTTCATCTCAGTTCTGCTGGATAGACTCTGCAGAAATAATATGAATAATGTAAAAATCCATCCATCCATTATCCAACCCACTATATCCTAACTAAAGGGTCACGGGGGTCTGCTGGAGCCAATCCCAGGGCACAAGGCAGGAAACAAACCCCAGGTAGGGCGCCAGCCCACTGCAGGGCACACACACACACACACCAAGCACAATTTAGAATCGCCAATGCATGTCTTTGGACTGTGGGAGGAAACCAGAGTACCAGGAGGAAACCCACGCAGACACGGGGAGAACATGCAAACTCCACACAAGGCGGACCCGGGAAGCGAACCCAGGTCTCCTAACTGTGAGGCAGCAGCGCTACCCACTGTGCCACTGTGCCGCCCTAATGTAAAAATAATTATTAACAATTACACAGAAATACTAAACCAAAATATTTTTTTCTTTTCCTTATTTCAGCTGCTGCCGTTAGAGGTTTCCACAGCAGATCTTTTTTTTCCATCTGTTCCTGTCCTCTGCACCCTGGTTTAATAAGAGCACTCAGACTCTTTTAATTCTTCTTTTTCTTATTTTGGCTCCAGTTAGGGCTTGCTACAGCGAATCATCATCTTCCATATCTTCCTGTTCTCTACATCTTGCTCTGTCACACCCATCACCTGCAAGTCTTCTCTCACCACATCCATAAACCTTCTCTTAGGCTTACTTCTTCTCCTCTTACCTGACAACTCTATCTTTAGCATCCTTCTCCCAATATACCCCTCATCTCTCTTCTTCACGTTTTAACCAACACAATCTCACCTCTCTGACTTGGTCTCCTAACCGTCCCACCTGAGCTTACTCTCTAATGTCCTCATTTCTAATCCTGTCCATCCTCATCACATCCAATACAAATCTTAACATCTTTAACTCTGCCACCTCCAGCTCTGTCTCCTGTCTTTTCATCAGTGCCACCGTCTCCAACCCGTATAACATAGCTGTCCTGTAGTCCTGTAGACCTTCCCTTTCACTCTTGCTGATACCCGTCTGTCACAAATCACTCCTGACACTCTTCTCCACCCATTCCAGCCTGCTTACACTCTCTTCTTCACTTCTCTTCCACAATCCCCATTACTCCATACTGTTGATCCCAAGTATTTAAACTCATCGACCTTCACCAACTCTACTTCCTCATCCTCACCATTCCACTGACCTGCCTCTCATTTACACACATGTATTCTGTCTTGTTCCTACTGACCTTCATTCCTCTCCTCTCATATCTCCACCTCTCCAGGGTCTCCTCAGCCTGATCCCTACTATCACTGCAGATCACAATGTCATCAGCAAACATCATAGTTCACTGGGACTCCTGTCTAATTTTGTCTGTCAACCTGTCCATCACCACTGAAAATAAGAAAGGGCTCAGAGCCGATCCCTGATGTAATCTCACCTCCATCACTCCTACTGCAGACCTCACCACAGTAACAATTCCCTTGTACGTATGCTGTACCACTTTCATATACTTCTCTACTACTTCCGACTTCCTCATACAGTACCACAGCTCCTCTCGAGGCACCCTGTCATATGCTTTGGAGCGCCTGGAGACCTGGAGAGGTCCACAAAGACACAATGCAACTCATTCTGGCCTTCTCTATACTTATCAACATCCGCAGAGCTCAAACATTGCATCTGTGGTGCTCTTTCTTTGCATGAAACCATCCTGCTGCTCACTAATCATCACCTCACTTCTTAACTGAGCTTCCACTACTCTTTCCCATAACTTCATGCTGTGGCTCATCAATTTTATCCCAGTTGTTCTACAGTCCTGCACAAACCCCCTTATTCTTAAATATCAGCACCAGTCCACTTCTTCTCCACTCCTCAGGCATCCTCTCACTTTCCAAGATTCCATTAAACAAACTGGTTAAAAACTCCACTGCCATCTCTCCTAAACACCTCCATACTTCCACAGGTATATCATCTGGACCAACGGCCCTTCCATTCTTCATTCTCTTCATCGCTGTCCTTACTTCTTCCTTGCTAATCCTTTTTACCTGATTCACTATCTCCACATCACCCAACTTCTCTCTCTCATTCTCTTCATTCATCAGCCTCTCAAAGTACTCTTTCCATCTGCTCAACACACCCTTCTCACTTGTGAGTATGTTTCCATCTTTATCCTTTATCACCTCAAACCTGCTGCTCATCTTTCCCAGCTCGCCCCCTCTCTGTAGCCCACCGGTCCTTTTCGCTCTCCTTAGTGTCCAACCTCTCATGCAACTCATCATATGCATTTTCTTTGGCCTTCACCACCTCTCTCTTCACCTTACGCCTTATCTTCTTGTATTCTCTTGTCTACTTTCTGCATCTCTCTAACTGTCCTACTTATTCTTCGCCATCCTCTTCCTCTGTATACTCTTCTGTACTTCCTCATTCCACCACCAGGTTTCCTTTTCCTTCTTCCTCTTTCCAGATGTCACACCAAGCACCCTTCTTGCTGTCACCTTTACTACATCTGCTGTAGTTTCCCAGCTGTCTGGTGACTCTTCACTGCCACCCAGTGCCCGTCTCACCTCCTCCCTAAACTCCACCTTGCAGTCTTCCTTTTTCAACTTCCACCATTTGATCCGTGGCTCTGCCCTCACTCTCTTCCTCTTCTTGATCTCCAACATCATCCTACAGACCAGCATCCTATGCTGCTTAACTACACTTTCCCCTGCCACCACTTTGCAGTCTTCAATCTCCTTCACTTCAGATTGACTCTTCTGCATAGGATGTAATCTACCTGTGTGCATCTTCCTCCACTCTTGTATGTCACCCTGTGTTCCACCCTCTTCTTAAAATACGTATTCACCACAGCCATGTCCAAATGGCAGAATCCACTATCATCTGGCCTTCTTCATTCCTCTCCTTGACACCATGCCTACCCATCAACTCCTCGTCTCCTCTGTTCCCTTCACCAACGTGTCCATTGAAATCTGCTCCAATCACCACTCTTTGTCCCTTGGGTACACTGTTCATCATTTAATCCAACTCACTCCAGAAATCTTCTTTCTCATGCATCGCACACCCAACTAGTGGGGCATATGCACTAACAACATTCATCATCACACCTCCAATTTCCAGCTTCATAATCATCACTCTGCCTGACACTCTTTTCACCTCCAGAACGCTCCTGACGTGCTGTTCCTTCAGAATAACTCCTACTCCATTTCTTCTCCCATGCACACAACAATTTGAATCCCCCTCCGATCCCCCTGGCCTTACTCCCTTCCATTACGTCTCTTTCACACACAACATATCAACCTTCCTTCTCTCCATCATATCTGCTAACTCTCTCTCCCCTTACCAGTCATACTGCCAACATTCAAAGTTACTACCCTCAGTTCCACTCTCTTTACGTCCCTCCTCTCCTCCTGCCTCCGGACACGTCTCCCCCCTCTTCTTCTCCTTCTTCTTCTTCTCTTGCTTTGGCCAACAGTAGCCCAATTTCCGCCAGCACACTGCTGGCTAACAGTACTGGTGGCGGTCGTTGTTAACCTGGCCCTCGACTGATCTGGTATGTAAATTTGTATTATTGTCTGCATATTGATTTGGCAAAATTTTACACTGGATTCCCTTCCTGATGTAACCCTCCCCATTCATCTGGGCTTGGGACCGACATGATGAAACACACTGGTTTGTGCATCCCCTGTGGCTGGGTTAAACCAAATATTTATACCATTTACAAATCCATTTACAAAACACTCATTCATCATAAAAGACCCATTAACCAAATAAAGAAACACAGCTAAAACAGAAACACCAATTACACAGCGAGCTTAGAAAAACAAAATGACCTTCAAAAGGGTATTACAAATGTTAAATGAAGTCTGTAGCACTGTCAAGCAAATAGATGCAAAGATCAAGAGAAATATTCTCCCTGCTGTTGCTTCTTCCACACAAACCCATAGGAAAATTTTACTGCTCGGGTTGATCTTTGATGGCTCATGAGACTTTAAAGAGATTCTCATTTATGTTTCAGTTAAGAATTAACTTTGTCTCTGTCTTTTTAATTACATGACCACTATAATTATACTTTAAGTGACTAATAAATGTCTTTGAAATAGTTACATCTTGCCTGAAGAAGGGGCCTGAGTTGCCTCGAAAGCTTGCATATTGTAATCTTTTTAGTTAGCCAATAAAAGGTGTCATTTTGCTTGGCTCTTCTCTACATTTGAAATAGTTAAAAATTAAATTTATAGTGTAATTATTTGTACATTATAAATAAACTTTGGTTGTGTCTTAAAAGTATAGCTAAAATCACACTTTTATTATGTTACAAACATGCTAAAATATATACTGTGTAATCTATAAAATGCAATTATTTTAACATTATTAACACATTAACAATTTCAATCTGGTAAAATATATTATGTGATGAAATGAGTACATATGAAGAAATACACATATTTAAATTAAATTAAAAGTCAAACTTATTTTATAATTACTACATTTATTTACAATAAACCAAAGACACTTAGCTTCACCCCCAAAACAGAACAATATTAAACACAACAACATAAATTTAATCAAAAGTCAGGATAACATTTCTAACTCTTTCTTGACAAATGTTAATTTATAAAGAAAGCTCAACTAAACTAAAAACCATCTCAAATAAAAATTTCACTTCTTTCTAGAAAACAGTTCATTGTTGATTTCAGACTTATGTACAAAGCAAAATAAGAATAAAAAAGTAGCAATAATATTAATAATATTGCACATTATTTGCACATTTTTACAGTTACTGTGTGATGTTAGATAGTTTGATGGTGAGCTCATCCTGTACTTTCCACATCACAGTTATTGTTGTTCTGAAGTAATCTGTAATGGAAAGTAGGATATATCAAAAACGATAAAAGTACAAGTTCATTGCTACTAGGTGTTATGTGTACACAATACTCACTGTTAAGCACATTCTGATCAGACAGGTTTTACTGAGATCCCCCCCAGTCCAGACCTACTACAACCTGTTAAAGCTACATTATATCACTTAGCCATTAATACGACAAACTTTGTTTGACAATTATCAGGCCAGGTCAGGTTGGGGAGCATGCACTGGTACAGCACATTTCTGCACTCACCACACGATGAAACAGCTCGAGATCCTGGTTGGCAAACCCCCACACAATCCAGTCCCAACCTCAGGAAATAACCCTATATCTGCCACAGCCTGGCATTACATGGGCATATCCTTGGCCTGCTCCAGCCGCTTGAGTCCTCAACAATGACAATCCTGTAAGCCGGATCACCCTCAAGGGAGCTGAGAGGACTGAGAGGAGCTGAGATTGGATTGGAGAACTGAAAGTCACGTGTGCTGACGTGCGCTTTGCAAACGCTAGAGTCTGTTGAGAGTTGTTGGTTTGTTCTGTGGTGTGAGATTTAAATAAAAAAAATACAGTTTGCTCTTAAAAACTTGGGTTTTGGCTGCCGCTAAGGAACCGTGTGGGAATTTTTAAAGCTTTTTGTCCCTTTAGAAGGGTTTGTTTTTTTTTTTGCCCTCACAAGAGCAAAAGTAGCTGGGTGTTTGGAATTGCTCTTGGAAAAGATATTTGTACTTGTACTTGTTCTTTTTCTTGTTATCTGTATTTGAATTAGCATCGGGGCGGCCGGGTAGAAAGCAGCAGTAACTGATATCGGCATTTGTAAATAAATAACCGCGTTGTCGTAAAAGCGATTCCTTAGTTTAAAGGAAAAGAAAAAAAGGCCACGGCTGACTTCAAAGCAGTAAAAGGTGAAGGCTCAGCAGTGCGCAGGTAAGCGGCCTGCATTAAGACGCCGATCAGGCACAAGGAGCATTAGGAGCAAATAAGGTAGTAAAGTATTATTTATTCGTTTATTTTAGATTAAACAGTCCTTAGCGGTCCAGAGGTAGAACAGTTAAGTGGGCGACAGCGTAAGGGTTCATTAATACAAATAGTGCGAGTGAAGAGCTTATAAGTAAGAAGAGCGCAAAGTTAGGAGAAGAGACAGAGAAAAGTAAAGTTAACCTCATAGAAAGACAAATAGCAGGCAGCTGAGAGGGAGAACAGGACAGGAGCTTAAGGGGAAAAGGTGTAAAATATCTGGAGCAGATCTTAGTGTTACCATTTAAGTTAAGGAGCAGCTGAAAGAAGAAGAAATTTAATTTTAAGAAAAAAAAAAAAAAGTTAAGGCAGCGTAATAATCCCAAGTCAAATTTTAATAATGAGGCCAGTGCAATGCAAGTCCTGTTGGATGTTGGACTTTTTAGATGATGGTTTGGAAGAGCCAGTTGTCTATGAGGGCTACATCTGCAAGAGATGCCAGCTGATCCCACACCTCAAGCTCAGGGTCGCTGAACTGGAGGAGGAGTTGGCTGACCTGCGTTTTAATAGAGAATTGGCGGACTTGGCCCAGGTGACCTTTAGAGAGATAGTGTGCACCCCTAAGGTGGCGCGGGAGGAGATTCCAGACCAGACAGGTAGGAATAGGTGGGTCACAAGGCGTAAGGTAAAGGGTGCACACTGTCCGGAGGCATCAACCCCAGAATTAGAAGTGTCTAACCGTTATCATGTCCTAGCAGAGCTGGACGGTGACTCTGATAATTCTGAGGTGGTAGGCAGGGTTGAGGAGCCCCAACGGGCCACCTCAAAACCAGTTCCCAGAAAGAGAGAGGTAGTGATAGTTGGGGACTCAATCATTATGGCGATTGAAGCGCAGGTGTGCTCCAGAGAGAGAGAGTCTCGCACGGTGTGTTGCCTACCGGGAGCTCAGGTGGGAGACCTCCCTCGAAGGGTGGATAGGCTCTTGGCCAGAGCGGGGGTGGATCCAGTTGTCATTGTCCATGTTGGAACAAATGACATACATAAGGGTGGTCTGTCAGTTTTGCGATCCAAATTCAAAGAGTTAGGTACCAAGCTGAGGAGCAGAACTGCCAAGGTAGTCTTCTCTGAAGTTCTGCCTGTGTCACGCGCCAGTCCAGGTAAGATTGAGGAGATTAGAAGGCTTAACGCGTGGCTCAAATCTTGATGCAGGGTAGAAGGTATAGGTTTATGGGGCATTGGGACTCCTTTTGGAACAGATGGGACCTGTTCCGCCGTGACGGGTTACTTCTGAACCGGAGGGGCACCAATGTATTGGGGAGGCATATGTGTAGGCTAGTCGAGGATTGTTTAAACTAGGGAATGGGGGGGCGGGGAGTTTAGGACAGGCCAGATTTAGATCTATACATGGAAGAACAAACAATAGTGTAGAAATAAAAATGAATAGTAATGTAAATTCTAAGCAAACACGTAAATGTAGAACGATTAACACACTAAAAATAGCTTGACTTAATGCTAGAAGTATCAAGAATAAGGTAAGTGAGTTGGAGTTGTATGTAGCAGAGCATAATTATGATATTATAGCAATAACGGAAACCTGGCTAAATAACAAAGATGGGGATGAGTGTAACATAGAGGGATACACATTATTAGGAAGGATAGACAGAACAGAAAAGGAGGTGGGGTTGCTGTTTATGCCAAACAGGGTTTAAATGTAAGTCCTCTTCAGTTGGATGATGAGCCCCATCTTAATGAGGACGTCTGGCTTCGCCTGGAAAATATTAGGGAAAGAGGTCTTATTTTAGGAGTATGTTATAGACCACCCAATTCAGACAGCAATTTCAACACACATCTTTTTAGTAATATCAAAAAGGCAAGTTTACAGGGGAAAATTATAGTCATGGAGGACTTTAATTATCCAAATATTAACTGGGATAACCTTGCAGATGGAGGAGCACAAGAGCAGGAGTTTTTAGAAGTAATCAGCGACTGTTTTTAAACACAGCATGTTAAAGAGCCAACACGGGGTGAAGCCTGTCTGGATTTAGTATTCTGTAATAATCAGGATAGAATTGAGGGTGTAGAGGTGATTGGACCACTAGGGTCACGTGACCATAATGTAATACAATTCTCAGTATTTTATAAGAGTACAGATGCAAAGACTAAAATTGTTAAGTTGGACTTTGCTAGGGCTAATTTTGAGCAGATGCGGCAAAGTCTAAGTAGGATAGACTGGGATAAGCTTTTAAATGTGGAGACAGTCGAGGAGCAGTTGAACAGGTTTAAAAATGTTTTACATGTAATGCAGGACAGATACATACCTAAATTTGGAATTAATAGGAAACTAAAAAAAACTCAACGATGGATTAATAAAGATTTAAAAAAGAAGTTGCAAAGGAAAAAGCTGCTGTATAAGGCATATAAGACTAATGACTGCAAACAGAATCATAGCACGTATGAGAACATGAGGGCAACCATTAAAAAGGATATCAGGGAGGCTAAAAGACAGTTGGAGAGGAATATAGCAGATAAGGCGAAAGACGACCCTAAGAGATTCTTTCAGTATTTTAGTAGTAAAAGAACAGTTAAGGAGGAGGTCAAGTTCATCAGGAATAGTAAAGGGTAATTAAAAGATACAGACAATGAAATAGCAGATGCCCTAAACTTACATTTTTCTGAGGTGTTTACAAGTGAGCAAGTGGATAGGGACTACTAAGGAGGTACTGATGGATTTGTAAATTGTAGAGAGAGAAGTGCTGCTCAGATTAAATAAGATGAAATCAAACAAATCACCAGGACCAGATAATATTTATCCTTGTGTTCTTAAGGAGGCTACTGAGTACAGATATAAACCCTTGACACATATTTTTAGAAAGTCACTGTGCACTGGAGAGATTCCAAAGGACTGGAAAATGGCAAATATCATCCCATTATATAAAAAGGGTGACAGCGCAGATCAGAGCAACTATAGGCCAGTAAGCTTAACATGCATCCCAGGAAAATTAATGGAAGGAATTATTAAGGATAAGATTGAGCAACACATGGCAAGGACAGGAGTTATTCTGAACAGTCAGCATGGGGTCAGAAGAGGAAGGTCATGTTTTACTAACATGTTGGAATTCTATGAGGAGGCAACAAAAGCATACGATCAAAGTGAAGCTTATGATGTTTATCTTGACTTTCAGAAAGCATTTGATAAGGTGCCACATGAGAGGTTGGGCATCAAGTTGAAAGAAGTGGGAGTTCAGGGTGATGTTTTTAGATGGGTGCAGAATTGGTTCAGACACAGGAAGCAGAAGGTGATGGTGCGAGGAACCTCATCAGAACTGGCAGATGTTAAGAGTGGTGTTCCACAGGGGTCAGTGCTGGGGCCGTTGCTATTTTTAATATATATAAATGATTTAGATAGGAATAGAAGTAACAAGCTGGTTAAGTTTGCAGATGATACCAAGATAGGTGGATTAGCAGATAATTTGGAATCCGTTATATCATTACAGAAGGACTTGGATAGCATACAGGCTTGGGCAGATTTGTTGCAGATGAAATTTAATGTCAGTAAATGTAAAGTATTACACATAGGAAGTAAATATATTAGGTTTGAATACACAATGGGCGGTCGGAAAACCGAGAGTACACCTTATGAGAAGGATTTAGGAGTCATAGTGGACTCTAAGCTATCAAGTTCCCAACAGTGTTCAGAAGCCATTAAGAAGGCTAACAGACTGTTAGGTTATATAGCACGATCTGTGGAGTACAAGTCCAAGGAGGTTATGCTCAAGCTTTATAACACACTGGTGAGGCCTCATCTGGAGTCCTGTGTGCAGTTTGGGTCTCCATAAAGACATAGCAGCACAAGAGAAGGTCCACAGAAGAGCGACTAGGCTGATTCCAGGTCTACAGGGGTTGAATTATGAGGAAAGATTAAAAGAGCTGAGCCTTTACAGTTTAAGCAAAAGAAGATTAAGAGGTGACATGATTGAAGTGTTTAAAATTATGAAGGGAATTAGTCCAGTGGATCGAGACTGTTATTTTAAAATTAGTTCATCAAGAATATGGGGACACAGTTGGAAACTTGTTAAGGGTAAATTTCGCACAAACATTAGGAAGTTTTTCTTTACACAAAGAACGATAGACACTTGGAATAAGCTACCAAGTAGTGTGGTAGACAGTAAGACGTTAGGGACTTTCAAAACTCGACTTGATGTTTTCTTGGAGGAAACAAATGGATAGGACTGGCGAGCTTTGTTGGGCTGAATGGCCTGTTTTCGTCTAGATTGTTCTAATGTTCTAATTGCGGCACATGGCCGTAGTGCAGTAACTGACACTCCCTCACAGTGCAGGTAATGTGCCTCAATCGGGAATCCTTGAGCAACTGTTTATTAGACCCAAGTCAAACCAACAATACCCAAGGATTCTCCGAAAGTACACAGTACTGAAGGAGTCAAGTCTTTGTCACAGGTCACTGGATAGCGTCTCACAAACATATAGCAAGACAGGAAGCACCAGGACTCTAAAGACTTGGACCTTCGTCCTTTTGCACAGATATCGGCAGAACCACACACCTCTTTCCAGTGACCTCATGACCGTCATGCTCTCCCAATCCGTCTTTTGACTTCATAGGAAGAGTCAACAGAGACATGAATGTCACTGCTGAGGTAAGTAAACCTCTCGACAAGGTTGACACTCCCTCTGCAGACAGACACACTGCTGATGGCTGTGCCTAAGGGGTCATTAAAGGCCTGGATCTTAGATTCTCTCTGGACACTCGCAAGCTCAGACTCTCAGACTCCTCAATCAGTCTCTCGAGAGCCCCGATCAGTTCCTCCATTGACTCCACGAAGATCACAGCATCATCAACAAAGTCCAGATCAGTGAATCTTTCTTCGCCAACATATGCCCCACAGGCGCTGGACCCCACGACCTTGCCCAACATCCAGTCCATGCAAGCACTGAACAGACTAGGAGAAAGAACACACTCCTGATGAACCCCAGAATCAATTGGGAAAAAATTCAGAGATTCTGCCTACAGTCTGCACAGCACTCACAGTACCAGTGTACAAGCCAACCATAATATCCAGGAACCTTG
The DNA here is from genome assembly GCA_026402145.1 of Polypterus bichir lapradei. Taxonomy (NCBI): domain Eukaryota; kingdom Metazoa; phylum Chordata; class Cladistia; order Polypteriformes; family Polypteridae; genus Polypterus; species Polypterus bichir. The sequence goes on along the minus strand of JANRMT010062857.1, from coordinate 48,555,322 downwards.
AGTGGATTCCGCAAAGTCCCACAGGACAGCTCAATCAACTGAGTCAAATGTTGTATGAAAATTGACAAATTCTGCAAAGAAATACTGCTGATATTTGCATTTACAGTCCATGAGAACCCTCAGTGCCAGAATGCACTCAACGGTAGACTTCTTAGGCATAAAACCAGAGTGCTACAGTTGCTGGTAGCTGAGCAAGTGATCACGAATCCTGTTGAGGATGACCCTAGAAAGGACCTTACCCGGCACTGAGAGCAGTGTTATCCCCCTGTAGTTGCCGCAATCCAGGCAATCACCATTCCCTTTCCAGATATGGGTGACAAGTCCCATTTTCCTTTCAGCTGGGATGATGCCAATCTCCCAAATTGAAGCAAAGATTGTTTGCAATGCCAGGAGGACAGCCTTACCACCAGCCTGGAGAAGTTCACCCTGGAATACTATAGATCCCTGCAGCCTTGTCTCCCCTCAGCTGGCTCACCACCTGTGCAATCTCAGTGAGACTGCGTGGTTCACAGCTAATTGGAGGATCAGCCTCCAAAATGGTGGAGCAGAGATATCCAATGTCCTAGCTGGAGGATCAGCCTTAAACAGCTGCTCAAAGTAGCCAGCCCAGCAGGTCACAACTGCAATCTAACCCGTAAGGACTGTTCCATCAGCCGCCCTGACTGCGACTCTCCGAGGAACAGATTTGGGTTTATGTAATGCTTCAATTCCTCTGTAAGTAGGACTTGGGTCACTAGACCATAGATGGTGTGTCACTTGCTCACAGATTCCTCTATCAAATGCCTCTTGATCTGTCATCACAGCCCTCACAGCCATCCTTTTCAGTTCCCAGTACACACTGGAGTTGCCATCAAGGCGTGCACTGAGACTCCTCTTGATGATATCTAGAGTGCCCTGCAAGATGAAACACCTCCTTCTGGGAGCATCAGTAACACCAACACAACCCTCAGCAACCTTCCGGGTCTTGTCATGGAGAGTCTCCCACATCACATTAGGATCTGCAGTTGCACCCAAATCTGTACGTTCCTCACACAAACTGTATGCAAACTCATCAGAAACAGCCTGATCTTGGAGTCTGGCCAGGTCCAGCCTCTTTTTCCTCATAGGTGGTAACCTATTGTAAAGCACTTTGAGCTACTGTTTGTATGAAAATGTGCTATATAAATAAATGTTGTTGTTGTTGTTACTGGACCTACACTGGATCTTCAGAGTAGCAACAAGAAGTCTGTGGTCAGAATTCACAAATTGGGCACTTCTGTAGTCCCTCCAGTTTGGTAGGAGCCTCCAGCATCTGCTCATGAGGATGTTAACAATCTCTGTCACTCCACCAGCAGTACTGGAGTACCAAGTCCAACGATGTGGCTCATGCAGCCCATTGGCTTTTGAAAAATGAAGAAACATGGAGCCACTTTCACCACAGTCACTAGACCCATGGGGACTGAGACAATCCTCATAGCCAGCCCTGTCAGTGCTAGTGGCTACATTGACCAGAAGACTGTCACCTCGCGAGCATCCATCAAGCCCTGAGTAAGATGTCTCCCTCAGCGAAACATCACTCACTGTGGTCGGAGCATACACTGAGACAACAGAGAAGGCATCCAGAGGGTCAGAGTCTCATAATATGCTCAAGGAAAGGAGTGGCAACGAACACCATCGGAAGAAGCCAATCTGCTACAGTAACAGTTACTCCCTGAATATGACAGCCATCAGATCGACCAGACCAATAAAAGTTGTATCCACCTACAGAGATCTGGCCAGTCCCCAGCCTGCGCACCTCAGAGAAAGCCACCACTGAAATGCAGAGTTTACGCATCTCCTCCAACAGCAAATGATCATCATTCCGGAGAGACAAGACATTCCATGTACCTCAAATTGGGATGACGCCTCTGCACCACACTATTCTGATGCCTGACAAGCCTGACCCTATTGGCTCTCCAACAGTTTTGACTCTTCCAGGGATGGGGCTCCCGAGTGCTTTCCCCCATCCCCTTCATAATGCAAACAGCCTTCCTATGTGTGGCTGCAGGAGAACTACTCCCACGGAGAGCAGAAAGGAGTCCTGTCTGTTGTCTCAGAGCTGTTTTTTTTTTTTTTTTTACAGTGACTGGAGTGTCAATCCTGCCACCAACCCCCTTGATTTCCCAGCAATTTGCAGGACGGCTTGAAGGGCTGGATGCAGTTTAACGTCATAAACAGGACAATTATAGTAAAGTTAAACTAAATTTCCCAAATGCACACATCTGTGTATTTTCATACTGATGACACCAATAATTTATCTTTGTCTTGTGAATGGCTACATCAGTCACAAGCTACTTACCTGGTGTTCGTGGTAGCACTAGTTATTCTGGCCATGAGTGACAAATTATCAAAATGTCAGGTTAGCACTGGCTTTTTGATGTGGTCTTTGTTTTGCAATTATATAAATAAAATTTCAAAAATATTTTGTCACAGCACATGAAACTGTTATAATATCCATGGGTACTTGCATGTGAAATTACCTTTCAGGCGAATGGCCGTTTTTTGTGATGTGGTCCATAAAACACAACTTAAACCTGAAAAACAAAATGTGTATTACTTTAATGAAATACTGGGAGGGCAAATGTTTACTTCACTACATTATCAGTCTATTCATTAAACACTGATATGTAGCTTGTTGGAAAAAATGCATGGTTGAGCAGTAGGCCCTACAGAACTCAAATACCTGCATGCTGTAAAGAAGCTGACCTGTCAGTGGGACTGTACATGTAATTTAAATATCTTGATCTTACATTAGCTTGCATACAAATTTTCTTTTGAATGAATGAACTGAACGTAAACAGAGCACACAGAGTGTCCTGAGTAAAGTAAAAATATCTTCTGTAGTAAGGGTTGCATTCTAAATGGATGGCCAGACAGAGTGGTAAACAAGGTCACCAAAATGCATACATCAGTGTATTTCCATAGTGATTACACTATTATTTTAACTTTTCATGTTTTGTCCTGAGAATAGTTACATCAACCACAATGGCAGACCTATTTTTTCTGCCCCGACTGAGAAAATTGTTGAAATGACAAGTCAGCAGGTTTTGTTCTGCTGCCTTTATTATGCACTTGCCGGTTAAGAAGAAAAAAAATTAAACATATCATGTTAACCATTTAGTATGTAATAGTTAAAACTGACAAGACATCTTACTTTTATTAAATCTTGGAGGTTGTGGAGATGCTGGTAGGTGTCATCTTCTTCACCACTTAATTAAAATGCAGCATTGTACTTCTAATTTGATATAAAGTAAGATTTTCTGATTAGCACAAAACAATACATCACAGATGACCAGCTGATATGAGTTTTGAGAAATTGTATGTCTCAGATTCTCTGTTCCTTGTACTTCCTGGATCCGTGTCCAAGCTGGATCCTTTTTCTGACTGAAGGAAGAAGTCATGAGCCTTCTTATATGAATTTGAAAAACACCACCAAAAACGGCTTTTCTAATTGTGCAACACTACCAAAATTGGTACGATTTGCTCAAAGTGAAGTAGTACTCAACCTGATTGTTGATACACAGATGTGAACACCTGTTTCTGTTCTCTAGATGGCCAGGCAATAATAACTGAAAAAGATTCGCTTAAGCTGGCTTATACTTTTTCACTATGAATGAAGCTTAATTATTTCAGCGTCTGCTTCCATCAATTGGCGACATGTCCTTTCACCTCCTTTGCACTGGCGCTGCCACTGGTGAATCTTCATTTATATTGGCTTCTGCAGGTAATGCAGAGTTGTTAATCATACCTTATAGTGCCAGGATCTGTACGAGTTTTAAAAAGTATTCCACATGTATTTATGGACTGGTTGTTATTTGTACAAAGTAAATGAAACTCTTACATGCTCCATTGATTATTCTTCATCTTTGTTCTTTTAAAAAACATGCTTCTGACTTTTAGAGAGCAAGTCTTCACGATGCACTGTAAACCAGAAACACTGCTCATATTTCGGAACTTTTGTGCCAACAAGCGGAACAGCTTGTACTTTTTATGACACTGTCATCTGAGATATATGGTTGGTTTCAGCATAAAGAGGCATTTCTACAACAACAACATTTATTTCTGTCGCACATTTTCATACAAATAATGTAGCTCAAAGTGCTTTACATGATGAATAAAGAGAAAAAAGACAAAGTAAGAACTAAAATTAGGGAACACTAATTAACATAGAATAAAAGTAAAGTCCAATGGCTATGGAGGACAGAAAAAACAAAAAAACAAAAAAACTCCAGATGGCTGGAAAAAAAAAAAATAAAATCTGCAGGGGTTCTGAGGTCACGAGACCACCCAGCCCCCTCTAGGCATTCTACCTAACATAAATGTCCTCAATCAGTCCTCATGGTATTCAGGGTTCACATGGAAGAACTTGATGATGATGGCCATGTGAACTTCTGGTCTTTAATCCATCAATGGAGGGACATCACAGCTTTTTGATCAGGTGGTGGGGGCGCGGGTCACCACCACAGAAAAAACAGAAAAAGAACAAAAGAGAAAGTAGGGGTTAGTACGGATTTTGGAGTCACCATGAATAATAATGATAATTAATTGAATATACAGAGCATCAGGATTAAACTAAAATGAAGTTATGAGAAGGCCATGTTACAGTAATGTGTTTTCAGCAGTTTTTTAAAGTGCTCCACCGTATCAGTCTGGTGAATTCCTATTGGCAGGCTATTCCAGATTTTAGGTGTATAACAGCAGAAGGCCGCCTGCCCGCCTCACCACTTCTTTTAAGTTTTGCTCTTGGAATTCTAAGGAGACACTCATTTGAGGATCTGAGGTTACGATTTGGAGTGGAAGATGTCAGACATTCCAATATATAAGATGGAGCAGATTATTTAAGGCTTTATAAACCATAAGCAGAATTTTAAAGTCAATTCTGAAAGACACAGGTAACCAGTGTAGTGACATCAAATCTGGAGAGATGTGCTCAGATTTTCTTTTCCTAGTTTGAATTCCAGCAGCTGCATTCTGCACTCGTTGCAATTGATTGATATCTTTTTTTTTGGTAGTCCTGAGAGGAGTCTATTTTTTAGGATTTCTAGGCACTGAAACCCCCCCAAGAATATCCCAGGATGCTTTTCTGCAGCTTTTGTTGTTGCACGTGGTTCAAATCGAGTTTCTGGTCCAAACTGGATAGCGACAGGCACCAGTCAAGGTTGTCTATTGTCTAAGGCAGAAGGAAAACACCACGGAAAAAATACACCTCTCACCATGCCAGCGCAAAAACTCCACCAGTGTTTCACTAAGTAGAGTGAGTGTAAAACTGCACATTTCAGAGAGGCAGTAAAATATTTTGCTTCTCAGTAAAAATGCCATAGCTCTAGGAACATTGTACCCAAAGAATTAACAAATGCACAATTAAGATTCAGGCAGCTGAATTGTTTTAATACTGACATGTTTTAAAATCCAATATTTTTTAAATTGTATTAAATTTTTTAAAGTATTCTTTAACATTTTAATAATGATCTTTAAAAGAATCTCTAAAACTACTGTGAAAAATGAAACTGGTATAATTCTTTAAAAAATGGCATAATTCATAGTAAATGTACCTTAACAAATTTAAATTAAAGTGTTTAACATATATCTGATACAAAATATACAACACACTTTACTTGTGAACTAGTATACTTAAGTACACAAAAGGAAATGTACATTTGTAATATGCTATTATAAAGTATACAAAAATACACCAAAATGTACTTGTGACCAAGTATACATAAGTTCAAGTATGCTTAAATACTGTCAGAGATGGCTGGGGGGGTGACCCAACTGGGACGCCCAGGGGGACCGGAAGAGGGCTTACGCTTTCCTCAGACCATATGGGGGCGACCGCCTTGGTACCTTTCGGGACCACAGGTACAGAGCTTTGAAGCTCAACCCTGTAGAGGCCCGTGGTCACCGCCAGGGGGCGCCCCAGTGCCTTTGGAGCCCTGGACCTCAGCACTTCCGCCACACCCAGAAGTTCTGGGGGAAGAGGAGCGGGGACACCCGGAGTGCTTCTGGGGATGCAGCCGGCACTTCCACCACACTGGGGCGTGTCGGTGGAAGATTGCCAGGAAACACCTTGAGCACGTCTGGGTGATTATAAAAGGGGCCACCTCCCTTCATGTGATGGCTGGAGTCGGGAGTGGAGAGGACAAGGTCTGGAGGAGAGACAAGGAGGCGGCCTGAAGAAGGAAAGGCATTGGGTTGTGGCCAGGACTTTGGGGACTTTGGGGTTGTGTGGCACTGTAGATATGAGCAATAAACTTGTGTTGGGTGACATTGTCAAGTATGTGTCCGGGCCAGTCGCCCCAAATACACTAAAATGCATTTCCATTTAAAATATAATTTTTTGTAGTGTACAATATTACAAATGAAGTGTGTTTGAAAAAATGCACTTAAAGAAAATTTATTTTTCTTATACTTTTAAAAACTGCAGCACATTATTAATTTAAACTGCTCAAAAAATTAAAGGAACACTTTGAAAACACATCAGATCTCAATGGGAAAAATGTGTTAGGAACGAAAGGATGCCACATCATTTGATGGAAATGAAAATGATCAACCTGAATTCAAAGACACCCCAAAAAGTGAAAACATGATGCAGCAGACCGGCTAGTCCATTTTGCCAAAACTCCAAATCGTACTACTACAAAGTAGTTTGTATGGCCCCCAAGTGCTTGTATGCATACCTGACATCCTAATGAAATGACAGATGGCGTCCTGGGGCATCCCCTCCCAGATCTGGACAAGGGCATCACTGAGGCGTCGGATGGAGCAAAACAAAAATGTCCCAGAGGTGTTCTATTGGATTTGGGTCAGACGAGTGAGCGAGGGAGCCAGTCAATGGTATCAGTTCCTTCATCCTCTCGCCACATGAGGTCAGGCATTGTTGAGCACCAGAAGGAACCCAGGACCTACTGCACCAGCATAGGGTCTGACAATGGGTCCAAGGTTTTCATCCCAATATCTAAAGGCCCACCGTTGTCCAGCATGTAGAGGTCTGTGTGTCCATCCATGGATATGCCTCCCCAGCCCATCACTGACCCCACCACCACATTGGTCATGCTGAATGATGTTACAGGCAGCATAACGTTCTCCACGACTTCCCCAGACCCTTCCACATCTGTCACATGAGCTCAGGGTGAACCTGCTCTCATCTGTGAAAAGCACAGGGCACCAGTGGTGGACCTGCCAATTCTGGTATTCTATGACAAATGCCAATCGAGGTCCACAGTGGCCACTAGAGGATGTCAGGCCCTCAGGCCACCCTCATGAAGTCTGTTTCTGATTGTTTGGTCAGAAACATTCACACCAGTGGCCTGCTGGAGGTCATTTTGTAGGCTCTGGCAGTGCTCATCCTGTTCCTCTTTGCCCAAAGTAGCAGATACCGGTGGGTCCTGCTGATGGGTTAAGGACCTTCTACGAGAGGCCCTGTCCAGCTCTCCAAGAGTAACTGCCTGTCTGTCTCCTGGAATCTTCTCCATGCCCTTGAGACTGTGCTGGGAGACACAACAAACCTTCTGGCAATGCCATGTACTGATGTGCCATCCTGGAGAAGCTGGACTACCTGTGCAACCTCTGTATGGTCCAGGTATCGCCTCATGCTACCAGTAGTGACACTGACCGTAGCCAAATGCAAAACGAGTGAGAAAACAGATGAGGAGGGAAAAATGTCAGTGGCCTCCCTCCACCTGTTAAACCATTCCTGTTTTGGGGGTCATCTCATTGTTGTCCCTCTACTGCACCTGTTGTTCCCAACAATGCATCTGAAACTGATTAACAAGTCCCTATGCTACTTAACTGACCAGATCAATAGCCCAGAGGTTTCATTGACTTGATGCTATACTCAGATTAATTTTTTGAGCAGTTTATTGTAGTATGCTATTTTTTCACTAGGGTATCCAAGGTGGTGTAGAATGTTTGAGATACAATTGGTTCCATTTCTTTTGTTTTTCCAACTGGAGCAGAGGCAGATGAAGTGACTTGTTCAGAGTCATACAGTGTCAGTAGCAGGATCTGAGCCTACAACCGTAAAGTCTTAACCACTACATCACAAAACTTGCCTTTTCTTTCAGCATGACTGTAATCTAATTGAAGCCCAGCAATATCAGTTTGAGCAACTAATAGTATTATTCACAAGCAAGGACTACAGTTATGCAATCATAGTAAAGTGTTTTATTATTACAAACAACTGCCCATACATTTCAGCCTATATTACTGGGAACGTAATGCAAATACTTTCAAATTGCAAAAAAAATGTCAATTGACTATTTGGAAGATCTGAGCCCGTGGTGTGACTTCAGATCTCTGCTGAAACTGAAGAGGAGACACTTGTGAGACTATCGCAGTATTTTTTCTCAGGAGAAAAATCTGAGAAGCAGGAGACAAAAGAACATGTCTCCATTTTATTTATTTCTGATCCCATTGTTGTCTAGGAGTAACCAAAGAGATATTAAGGAAATATCTTTTTTGATTTTGCATTCCTATAGGAACACCCTCTTCTAAAATTCATTAAAAAGCACACTGTCCTCTTCAGGACCCTAGTCATAATTTTTCTTTTTAATGAACCCGGCTTCAACTGCTGGCATCCTGAAGGTCCTTTAGTTTCTTCTCTTCCAAGGTCACCTCAACTCTGTCAGCTATTTTTGTTTTGTTTGTGTCTCTCTTTTTCTCAAATCCACCATAATTCTTTAACCATCTCCTTCTTGCTCAGATCCATTTTTCACTCATTGCTAATTAACCCTCAACACTGTTTGAAGACTTCAACTCAGATAAAGAAACTGTAATTGACCTTCTTTTAACATTTAACAGCAGAAACATTTAGACAAGATAATGCCATTCAGCCCAACAAAGCTCACCAGTCCTGTCCACTTAATACTTCCAAATTAACATCAACTTGAGTTTTGAGTCACTAAAGTCCTACTGTCTACCACACTACATGCTCACTTATTCCATGTGTCTTTGGTTCTCTGTGTGTGAATAAATATTTCAATAACCATTAAAAGGCGCAATTGGGCAATGACAGAGATTCTAAATGAAGAACTGAATAAAGGGCTAAATGTTTTAGGCACAACAACACATTGTCCAATTTACTGAAGCATAACCAAAAAGGGTTTGATGCCTTTTATCACTTTTAAATCTGGCCAGGCAGGGCTCCTTCAGCATCTCGTCCTTATACAACTGTCTTTAGTCTTCATACCACCAATTGAGAAGTCAAAAAAATGGACGGAATACAAATGTCTAAAACTGACGTTGGTGTCTTGGGCAGCACATACAACTGATCATTTCTTTCCAGTTCGATCCCAAACAAGCAAAGGATGTATGCAAGACCTGTGATGAGCAGCCCAGTCTGGCAGATAAGGTGCACTGCATCGTCTACGTCATTGATGCCAGTGCAACAAGCCTTTTGCAGAAACAACTGCAAAATATGTTTCAGACAATACACGAAGAGGCCCACAAGATGGGTGAGTAATGTCTTGTAATTACTGTTACTGTATAATCTAATTTAATGAAATATCTATATAAATACACATATGTGCATAGCATGTTATGTGGTGTTTATGTATTTTTTGTCTTCTGTTTTGTTTTTATTTAATGTGTTTTACATGACTTACAATATTCAGTGCATTTCAGTAGTTAGCCCTGCTGCCACAGTTTTACTACTCATAGTCCTGGGTTCAACTGCCAGCCCAGTCAATGTCAGTGTGGATTTTCTTTTAGTGGTCTTGTTTTCTTTCCCCGTCTCCATGATGTTTCAGTGAGATGGAGCACCAATTTCAGTTTAACCAGGTATGATTGAGTTTATCGATTATATTTTCAGGCTTAGTTCCATGTCACATGCACAATAGTGCTGGGATAGGTTTGGCTATCCAAGAACCTACACTGGATTAAATGTATTCAAAAATGGAAGGATGAATGTGTATTTGTAAATGTAAACAGGTTTTTTACTTTGTTCATTGAAAATGTGTCAAATAAAGAATTGTATTGTATGAATTAGGAACATATTGAAAGATAACAGGATGGTACCATGCTGTTCCATTTCTAACCGTGGATAGAGAAATGAAACATAATGCTGAATTGTTTTTAATAATGGGTAGTCTTAGCCCACAGTATTTGAACAAAAGGACAGTATGGTGATGCAGTGGTCAACATTGCTGCCTCACAGATTCAGCCTCCTAGGTTTGAAATCCCACTGCTGGGATCACACTAAAACATGGCGCATGGACAAAAGTGTAATTGTGTGTACGCACAAAAAAATTCAGAGGCACAAAACCATGCGTAAGCCAGCTTCCATTCACTTCCACGCCATAAATCCTGGTCAATGTGAAAAGTAACACACGTGCATATACCTGCCGCCCCACCCCGAATCCTCCCAGAATTACACCCCTTTGAATATGCAAATCAGTATAAATAGCACCTTAATTTTAGTGTTTTGTAAAAAAAACAATGGCAAAAACACAGGGGAAAAAGAAGAACTTCAGTGAATGTGAAGTGGAGACAAGGAAAAATGTACTATTTGTTGGCTTGAGCATAAACAACAAAAGGAAGTTGATCGAGTGATACAGAGTGGAGACACTCGAAAGTTCAAGTTCAGAAAGTCTCACAGTGTCCAAAATAAAAAAGAAGTGGTCAGATATCAAAGTCGCCATGAATAGGCAAATAGTATTCCACCGTCTGAGTGTCAATCTCCTAGTTTATTTTCTCATTAAAGAATGTCATAAACTTGATCTTAAAATCAATGTTTAATTTACTAGTTTCTCGGATCCCAAGTTCAAATAGACTGTGCACATGGCTGAGACAGCGTGTGGTGCACTGAGGGTAACAATGCTAAAGCAGCTATGGTATTTGAAATAGTTTTGCCATTCTGTGGACCATTATATTGTTACAGGATGATTACATTCAGATAGTTTAAGTTTATAAACGATATGCATTTATTTTCAGTGTATTTGATAAAGCTGAATCAGGGATCTGAATCTAAAAAAGAATGGGGAATCACACAGGAACAGAAACACAGCTTTGATACTGGGTTACGTCAGTTTGCAAAACCGAGTGGAAACTTGAGTACACACAGGTTAAAGTTAGCACGGGAATGTGTGTGGCTTTACGCCAAGTTTAGTTTGTATACATTGCGATGTAAACGTGGAAACAGGAGTATGCAACATTTTTGTGCATATGCACAGTTTATACACGAGGTCCCTGGTCACTGCTTTTGTGGGTTTTTTTATGTTCTCCATGTCTATGTGGGCTTTCGTTCTGGAGCTTATTACCTTCTGCCACATTTCAAAGACATTTACATTCATTTAACTGTACAAGCCCAATCTGGCCTTGTGTGTTTGAGTGGCCCAGTGATGGACTGGCTACTCCTTATTCGCATGCTAGTCAGATTCTGAGCTGCCATGACCCTGAGTTGAATTTACTAGTTGAAACAAGCTGAACACGGTAAAATGGTGAGGTCAAACAGACTGATTTGGTGTTCATAAAAATTATTTCTGAATGCTTTGAAATCACTTTTTTTTTGATTGGAACCTCTTAAATCAACAGTATGACAAAACCCCCATATACTGTATGGTATCCCATATGAACTGTTTGGGTTTCTTTTCTACTTTTGCCTCTCTAGACCCAAAAAACCCCTCATTCTAGGTCATTTTTGGACCATATGTTGTGCAGGAAGTTACACCCTTATGATAAAGAGTAAACCAATAGGTTAAAAACAAATCAGTAGGACTTGAAGATGTGTAGGCCATCTCAACTGACTCCCAATGGGATTTGAGGAGCCAAAGTTATTCCTTTACACAAAACTTACAGTCATATGAAAAAGTTTGGGAACCCCTCTTAATTCTTTGGATTTTTGTTTCTCATTGGCTGAGCTTTCAAAGTAGCAGCTTCCTTTAAATATATGACATGCCTAATGGAAACAGTAGAATTTCAGCAGTAACATTAAGTTTATTGGATTAACAGAAAATATGCAATATGCATCATAACAAAATTAGACAGGTGCATAACTTTGGGCACCCCAACAGAGATATGACATCAATACTTAGTTGAGCCTCCTTTTCCTCCTTTGAGCCTCTAGACTCTGTCCTCCTATAGCCTTTGATGAGTGTCTGGATTCTGGATGGAGGTATTTCTGACTATTCTTTCATACAAAATCTCTCCAGTTCAGTTCAATTTGATGGCTGCCGAGCACAGACAGCCTGCTTCAAATCATCCCATAGATTTTCAATGATATTCAAGTCAGGGGACTGTGGCGGCCATTCCAGAACATTGTACTTCTCCTCTGCATGAATGTCTTTGTAGATTTTGAACTGTGTTTCATGTCATTGTCTTGTAGGAATATCCAACCCCTGCTTAAGTAACTTCAACTGTGTGACTGATGCTTGAACATTATCCTGAAGAATTTATTGGTACTGGGTTGAATTCATCCGACCCTCGACTTTAACAAGGGCCCCAGTCCCTGAACTAGCCACACAGCCCCATAGCTTGATGGAACCTCCACCAAATTTGACAGGAGGTAGCAGGTGTTTTTCTTGGAATGCGGTCTTCTTCTTCTGCCATGCAAAGCGCTTTTTGTTCTGACCAAATAACTCCATTTTTGTCTCATCAGTTCAAAGCACTTTGTTCCAAAATGAATCTGGCTTGTCTAAATGAGCATTTGCATACAACAAGCGACTCTGTTTGTGGGGTGAGTGCAGAAAGGGCTTCTTTCGCATCACCCTGCCATACAGATGTTCTTTGTGCAAATTGCGCTGAATTGTAGAACGATGTACAGATACACCATCTGCAGTGAGATGTTCTTGCAGGTCTTTGGAGGTGATCTGTGGGTTGTCTGTAACCATTCTCACAATCCTGCCTCTGCATATGCCACTCCTGTATTTTTCTTGGCCTGCCAGACTTGCTGGGTTGATTTAACAGCAACTGTGCCTGTGGCCTTCCATTTCCTGATTCCATCCCTTACAGTTGAAACTGACCGTTTAAACCTCTGAGATTTGGCTTTTTGTAGCCTTCCCCTAAACCACGAGACTGAACAATCTTTATCTTCAGATCTTTTGAGAGTTGCTTTGAGGATCCCATGCTGTCTGTCACTCTTCAGAGGAGAGTCAAAGGGAAGGAAGCACAACTTGCAATTGACCACCTTAAATACCTTTTATCACTCATGATTGGACACACCTGTCTATGAAGTTCAAGGCTTGACAAGCTCATCCAACCAAGTAATAAGTACAATAATCCCTCCTCGATCGCGGGGGTTGCGTTCCAGAACCCCCCGCGATAGGTGAAAATCCGCGAAGTAGAAACCATATGTTTGTATGGTTATTTTTATATATTTTAAGCCCTTAGAAACTCTCCCAAACTGTTTATAAATATTCTCCGCACAGTTATACAGTAAACCCTCGTTTATCGCAGTTAATCCGTTCCAGACTCTACCGCGATAAATGAATTTCCACGAAGTAGGATTCTTTATTTATAAATCTAATATTTTCGCAGTTAGAGCATAGAAAACCTGTTTACAACCTTCTAAATACGTTTTTTACCATTATTAGAGCCCTATAGACATGAAATAACACCCTTTAGTGAAAAGTTTAAACTGTGCTCCATGACAAGACCGAGATGACAGTTCTTTCTCACAATTAAAAGAATGCAAACATATCTTCCTCTTCAAAGGAGTGCACATCAGGAGCAGAGAATGTCAGAGAGAGAGAAAATTAAACAATCAAAAATCAATAGGGCTGTTTGGGCTTTTAAATATGCGAGCACCGCAATAAAGCGGCCGCAATGAAGGGATCAATGTGAAGGTAGTCTTTCAGCATTTTTTAGAGGAGCGTCCGTATCTTCTAAGCAAACAGCCTCTGTGCAAACAGCCCCTCTGTTCACACCCCCTCCATCAGGAGCAGAGAATGTCAGAGAGAGTGAGAGAGACAGAGAAAATCAAACAATGAAAAATCAATACGTGTTGTTAGAGCTTTTAAGTGTGCGAAGCACTGCGCAGGAAGCATATCGTATATCATTGAGGAGTTTTATTTAATACGTAATACGTGCTCTGATTGGGTAGCTTCTAAGCCATCCGTCAATAGCATCCCTTGTATGAAATCAACTGGGCAAACAAACTGAGGAAGCATATACCATAAATTAAAAGACCCATTGTCCACAGAAATCTGCGAACCAGCGAAAAATCCATGAGATATATTTAGATATGCTTACATTTAAAATCCGCGATGGAGTGAAGCCGCGAAAGCCGAAGCACGATATAGCGAGGGATCACTGTATTGAGCAGTGACAGGCATTCAAATCAGCAAAATGACAAGGGGACCCACATTTTTGCACAGCCTGTTTTTCACATTTGATTTAATTTCATACAACTAAACACTCCTTCACTAAAAATCTTTGTTTGGAAAACACCCCAAATGAATGACATACCACTGTTATCTTTTTTGTTGAAAGGCCGAGAGGGGTTACCAGACTTGTTCATATGACTGTAAATAAAATGAAGAACAGCAATATAGGTTTATGGCATGTCATGTAATGCTGTTTCAAGTTTGCTGATCACCAATATGATCATATTTTAGACATTTAATTCTTTACCAGTGGTCCTAAGAGCCACTCCATGAAGGGTCAAAATGACATATTTCAAACATACAGTAAGCATTTGAGGTTTCATTTTAGACAATTTCAAAGTCACTGATTATGAATATGATTCTATTTTTGATCCTTTACTAGCAATCTAACCCTCTACAGACCTCTATCAGAAGGTCAACAATGAGAGATTTCTATTATAACTGAGACTAAACACTTCAATTGAAGGACAAAATTTTAATATTTCAAATATCTGATGCAACTATGCTTGTTTACTATGTACTTCTACCTCATGAAGTAAATCATTCTTATGAACACTTCAAATTTGGGCGGCTTGTGCTAATTCAGACTTTGACTTTAGATTTTACTTTGAAAGGCATCTACTGTACACGCCAGTACCTTCTTAAGTAAAATGGTAGCTGTTGTCTGCATGTTTTAGTCTGTTCTCACCATTCTTCTTTCCATTAACACTAGAATCTCTGAAACCTATGAAAAAACTCATAATCCCATGCCACCTTAAATTACTTCACACCTCTTCATCAGCGTTTTTTGTTTTGCAAATGTGTCAATCAGCACAAGCAGCAAGCAGCCTGCTATCCCATCCCCCCACCAATGGAGCAGAAGTCAGTTGCAAAATTCTCAGAGCTCAAGTGGGTTTATCTGAGTGTGAGGTGCCTGGAATTTAAGGTGGCTTGGAATCAGGGATCCGAGTGTTAATGTGCTGTACTCCTCTGATCTTAAAGTGGCATGGCATGGAACAGAATGAGCCTTTTAGTTGAACTCAAAATCTAAAGGAATGTCAAACTGATTCCATGCTCTTCCTCCTCCTGAAACACTGGTTATGAAGATCTAACGAACTTTTACTTTAGAGGAGCTATCAGAAATAAAGTGCTGTGCACGGAGTTCCTTCTTTAATAAATTTTGTAGTTCCCCAGTGCTCAAAGTTAGGGCTGATTTATACTTCATGCTCACAACGCATACGTGCATACATCATGGCTGCCTCATGTTCCCAACATTCATTTGACGTGTCCTCTAAGCATGACCTCATGCAGTACCAGCAAAAAATCGGAGGGCTCAGTGTGTTAAAGTTGGAATGTAATATCAGAGTCTTTCTTTGCTATCAACATGTGACAGCAACACGCTTTCCAGCTCCAACAGGAACAATGTGAGTGCTTTAATGTTTGATGAATAGTTAGATGTGGTGAAGCAAATCATCAGAATTAAATGCTGTCATACAAGTGTATTCATGGTGCTATTCTTCACGTATTTCTCGCATTGGCAATACAAATGTTGCATATTCCCCATCGTAATGACATCATACATTTTAAAGGTCTCACATGCCATCTTCTTTTTCTTCTTTCTTGCTGCAGCATCAGAATGTACGGAAGCGTATTTGAGCCACCAAGAAAAAAAATTAGGGACACTTTGAAGAAAAAAAGGTCTATTTCATGATTAAAATGGAAATTGTGACTTTAATCTCGAAATTTCCACTTTAATCTCGTAGTTTATTTTGTCGTTAAAGTAGAACATTGTAAACATCATCTTAAAACTGACCCAGTTGTTAATCGCCACAAATTTCTGAGGCTTCCTCCTGCGTTGACAGCACATTTAGAATTATTAGATTCATACTTGATATCACTTTCATGATGAAATGTTACATTTTACAGATAAATTGTTAACTTCATTTAAATAATTAATGCTGTTAATAATCACAAATGTGGAGGCGACACAGTGGCAGAACAGTAGTACTGTTGCCTCGCAGTAGAGAGTCACATCCCTGATGTTCCCTGCCTGGAGTTTTCATGTTTTCCTGGTGGGTTTCCACAGTGTGCTATGGTTTCCTACCATGGACATGCAGGTTTGGGGATTTAGTGATGCTAAAATAATACTAGTGTATGTGTGAGCTTGTATTCACCTTGCGATGAGTTGATGCCCCATCCAGAGATTGTTTCTGCCTCACACCTAATGCTTGCTGGAATAGGCGTATCCCTGAATTGTTGGATGTAATCAGTAAACATCCATCCTTTTCAGAAATATTGTGGAAAGATGTCCTGGGAATTTAATGGATGTTTCAGGCAATTCACAACACAGTAAAGCCAAACGTTGTTTTCTCACCGTAATGATATCTCGTACTGCCACCTGGTGAAATCCTCCAGATTTACATAAAATATGCATGCAAGTATGAATAGTACACTGATTGCATAGCAGCAGCGTCTGCAGGTGCACGCATATCATTGCATGAAGTATAAACCTATAAACAAACAACAACCATGTGCCCCAAACACACATAAAAACTTCTGACTTGGATAACAAAGAGCTGCTACTGTCAATACAGGCTTGTTGGTGGCAGTAAGATGAGGACAGACCTGCTTGGATTGGGCCACAGGTTTATATATAAAGGTATTAATATTTGGATAGAGAAGTGTCCATGAAAGGAACAGGACTAATATGCTTTCATTCTTTCTTTGAAGTCACCAGCATTAAGAATAATGCATCATTAAGATTTTAGCACAGAGTGAATCATTACTGTTGTTGAGTCAGCCAGGATAATGTAACTTACTTTCCCTGGCAGTGACATGGACGAATTCAGCCTGCAATTCCATGCGTGGAATACACATTTAGTTTTAATTATAATTTGGTCCCTTTTTCATCACTGCACATTCACAAAAATCCACAGTGTTCCTTCTGCTCTTTGCACTCAGTCTGATGAGCATTAAAATAGTGTCTAAAATAAAAGGTGTAAGCCGCTTCTCTGCACTACACAAATATCACAGTACCTGAGCTCCCCATAACTCACTATGATATATAACAGTTCAAACAACTTATATGAAAACAACTGAACAGTTCTCATTATATGATGTCAGCCCAGATGTGAATCTTTTCCACCTTAATTTAGTCCTCAGTCTGGATCTTCACCTGTTTCATTGTAACTTTTATCCTTGCTCCGGATACTCACCCTTTCTGCCAAATTCATTTACGGATGGATGCTCTTCCAACAGGACATAACAGGACTCTTTAGGTAGTTGTGATCGCAAAGATGTTATAGATGTGAGCAGCCATTGGATTTTTTATGCTAACTGTGTGACATTTCTCAATTTCACATCTTGTCCAAGAAGGCAGTTGAGGCAGACCAGTACGGGTCTGCATTGACAGCTGCATCTCATCACTTTAGTAAATTTATTTAAAAATGTATGGTAACAAGCCAGAGGCCAAATTGTAATGTTACTAATTAATAACATTAATTAGTTACAATAAAACCATTAATAATTCTAAATAAATTTTAAAATGAGACTGCCACATTGCAGGGCCTTGAAATAAAAAAAAAATCTTGTCATAAGAAAATAAATGTGTTTATATATTCTGGGCCAGTATGTACAGCTTGTGTACTTTCTGCATCAAAATGCAAATAAATTAATTAAAATAAATGCACTGGCTGTCATTGCCTTGATAGTTAATACATATGTAGCACTGCCCAAGTAAAAGAGCCTACAGCAGAAAGACAACCTTCACTTCAGAAGCCCAATTCATAAACTGAAGCCATTCTTTAGTGGCTTAAGTGGCTAAGAGAGTTAGTAGTGAATTTGCTACTCATGTGAACAGAAACCCGTCTACACATTCATAGTATAACTAAAATGGAAATATGGCCTACAATGAAAGTGGGTGGTAAGAACAATGTTTTTTTATTATAATAATTTGAATGCTCAATTATAAATATTTTGGAGACCAAAACCTTTTAAAAATACTCTTGATATTTTTGGGAAGTTAAGGAGGAAAAGGAGGAGAATAAAGTGCTTCTCATATGAGGTTAAAGCAATATTTAAACAACATTTTCAAACGGAAAAAGTTTGACACTAGTAGACAGCAGAACCTCTCAGTCAAATCTCAGCTGTACTCAATCTTCTCTTTTCTTTTCCTGCAGGGATTCCCCAGCTTGCTCTTCTCACTAAGGTAGACCTTGCCTGCAACATCGTTAAAGATGACCTGAGCAAAGTATATAAAAGCCGCTACATTCAGAAGAAAGTAAGTTAACTTTTCTTGGCACTAATAATAATTCTATACCAAATTTTTACAGTTTCATCAATAGAGAATATATAATACTAAACTAGTGCTATAAATCACTACTTGTTAATTCATTTCTCCTGCGCCTGAGCAGGCTGGTGGTAAGGCTGTCCTCCTGGCATTGCAAGCAATCTTTGCTTCCATTTGGGAGACTGGCATCATCCCAACTGACTGAAAAACGGGACTTGTCATCCCTATCTGGAAAGGGAAGGGTGATCACATGGATTGCGGCAACTACAGGGGGATAAGACTGCTCTCGGTGCTGGGTAAGGTCCTTAAGGGCAAGAGTCGTCCGTGATCACTTGCTCACCTACCAGCGACCGGAACAGTCTGGTTTTACGCCTAAGAAGTCTGTCATCGACCGCATCCTGGCACTGAGGGTTCTCAGTTGATCAAGCTGCCCAGTGGGACATCCTGAGGGTTCGCAGGATCCCCTCGGGACTGTTGGATATCATGGCTGGCCTGTATACTGGTACTGGGAGTGCTGTTCAGAGTGGAGGCAGGACCTCTGTGTTTTTCCCAGTTGATTCTGGGGTTCGTCAGCGGTGTGTTCTGCTCCTACTCTGTTTAATGCTTGTATGGACTGGGTGTTGGGCAGGGTCAGGGGGTCCAGCGGCTGTGGGGCATCTGGTGGTGAAGAAAGATTCACGGATCTTGACTTTGCTGATTATGCTGTGATCTTTGTGGAGTCAATGGAGGTTCTGATCGGAGCGCTTGAGAGACTGAGTGAGGAGTCTGAGTGTCTGGGCTTGCAAGTGTCCTGATAAAAACCAAAGATCCAGGCCTTTACTGACCTCTTGGGCACGGCCATCAGCAGTGTGTCTGTCTGCGGAGAGAGTGTCGACCTCCTCCTGTGAAGTCAGTAGACGGATTGGGATAGCATGGGGGTCATGAGGTCGCTAGCAAGAGTTGTGTGGCGCTTCCCATATCTATGCAAAAGGACGAAGGTCCAAGTCTTTAGAATCCTGGTGCTTCCTGTCTTGATATATGGTTGCGAGACATGGATGCTTTCCAGTGACATGAGGCGAAGACTGGACTCCTTCATGTGTGTCTCTCTGGAAAATCCTTGGGTACCGCTGGTTTGACTTTGTGTTAAATGAGCAGTTGCTCTGGGAGTCTCAGATGAGGCACATTACCTTAATTGTGAGGGAGCATCAGTTACGGCACTACAGCCACGTGGCGCATTTCCCCAAAGGTGATCCAGCTCATAGGATACTTATTGTTGGGGACCCGAGTGGCTGGACCAGGCCAAGGGGTTGTCCACATAACACTTGGCTGCAGCAGATAGAGGGTCATTTCCGGAGAGCGGGACAGGATGGCGTGTCTGCCTTGGGGGTTGCCAACCGGGATCCCGAGCTGTTTTGGTGTGTGGTGGGTGCAGCAACGCACTGTACCAGTACATGCTCCCCAACTTGACTTGACTTGAGCAATTTTACTGTGAGAACAATGTATGTTCTGTTGTTGTTTTGAGTTATGAGGATTTAGGTTTCATTTTCCTTTTTTGACTTAATTTTAATTTAAGAATAATCATTTTAAATTTTTAATTTTGCTATTTTCTTTATGTTGATGGGCAACCACCTTTTGGAGCAATTACTTTTATGCAGCAGCCCATTACTTGTAAGCGCAGTCTGGAAAGTCACACTGTGTGTAATCATCACACCAGCATCACTGAACTTCATTGTCCAAGTTGATGGATTTTCTGTATAATAAATAAAACCTTCCTTAGTGCACCAGTTATTTTTCCTGGTTAGTGACACTTTGATTTGGTAATTTTAAATCTGGATTTCATTTTTTGTTTTAGCATTGGCAAACAGGACTGTCAGTTTGTTTTACTGACTAATAATTTATCTCCCGGTCGATTTTGCTCATCCCTGCATGTCAGTTTCCATTCTGTGGCAATAACATCGGCCAGTCATGGTAACAGTGTCCTTCTCTCCTTCAGACTCCTTTTACTATCCTCACTTGTCTTCCCTGCAGCCAACCAAAGCAGGAAAAGTTCTATCATTTTTAAGCCTGTTGGCTATTATGGACATCTGACACTTTTAGCAAAACTAATAAGAAATTCTTTACATTTATATAGCACTTATCTCACTGCTCAAAACACTTTCCATTGTGATTGTGGAGGCTCATCATCACCTCTTCCAGCAGCAACCCAAGCTTTTCCTAGATGGTCTCCTATCCAAGCACTGGCCTGGTCCAAGCATGCTTAGCTTCAGGTGGATGACCTGTGCTGAAGTACATGTTGTATGGCTGCTAACTAAACTGTAAGTGAGAACTGGCTCCAGTGTGGTAAGCTGGTGCAAGAAATGAGGTGAGACAGGGACGATCAAATGTCGGGCTATGGAAACTGCTGCTATTATCCCCTCAGCTGCATGAGTTTTACAGATGTAAACTCCCCTTTCAAGGTGATGTAATAAAATAACTCCAAGAAAAGATTGAACTCAGAAAGAGCTCTGCTTTTGCAGTAGTGACATAAGGTATCTATACTAATAAAAGGCAAAGCCCTCACTCACTCACTCACTCACTCACTCACTCACTCACTCACTCACTCACTCACTCACTCATCACTAATTCTCCAACTTCCTGTGTAGGTAGAAGGCTGAAATTTGGCAGGCTCATTCCTTACAGCTTACTTACAAAAGTTAAGCAGGTTTCATTTCGAAATTCTACACGTAACGGTCATAACGGTTGATAAAGGTCGACAATGTCCGCCATGTTGAACTTTCTTATTTATGGCCCCATCTTCACGAAATTTGGTAGGTGGCTTCTCTGCGCTAACCGAAAGCGATGTACTTACTTATTTCGATGGTATGACGCCACTGTCGGCCGCCATATTGAACTTTCCAACGTCACCAATTTTCCAACTTCCCGTGTAGGTAGAAGAATGACCCCGTCTTCACGAAATTTGGTAGGTGGCTTCCCTGCGCTAACCAAAACCGATGTACGTACTTATTTCAGTGGTATGACGCCACTGTTGGCCGCCATATTGAATTTTCCAAACGTCACAAATTGTCCAACTTCCCGTGTAGGTAGAAGGCTGAAATTTGGCAGGCCCATTCCTTACAGCTTACTTACAAAAGTTAAGCAGGTTTCATTTCGAAATTCTACGCCTAATGGTCATAACGGTCAACAACGTCCGCCATATTGAACTTTCTTATTCATGGCCCCATCTTCACGAAATTTGGTAGGCGGCTTCCCTGCGCTAACCGAAACCAATGTACATACTTATTTCGGTGGTATGACGCCACTGTCAGCCGCCATATTGAACTTTCCAACGTCACTAATTCTCAAACTTCCCGTGCAGGTAGAAGGCTGAAATTTGGCAGGCTCATTCCTTACAGCTTACTTACAAAAGTTAAGCAGGTTTCATTTCGAAATTCTACGCGTAATGGTCATAATGGTCAACAACGTCTGCCATGTTGAACTTTCTTATTTATAGCCCGATCTTCTCGAAATTTTATAGGCGGCTTCCCTGCACTAACCGAAAGCGATGTACTTACTTATTTCGATGGTATGACGCCACTGTCGGCCGCCATATTGAACTTTTCAACAGTCTTTGTTACTTATGGGCCCATCTTCAAGAAATTTGGTACATGGGTTCCCAACGCTAACTGAATCCTACTTACGTACATATATACGTCCATAGCCTGCAGCTCAGTCACTGTGTGAGGTGGAGTTGGGTCCCCCATCCCAACGCCTCCCAAGTTGTTGGCTGCCTGCCTATATAAGACCGTCCGTCGCTCCGGTCTCTACATTCCCTTCCTTGCTTCGCCACGGGATTCACGTCTCCCTACTGATAACTACAGCCTTTTTGTTTAATCCACGGCTTCTCCGCTGTTTTAGACTTACTTTACATTGCTCAGGTACCCATTTCCTTTATCATTCCAACCCCCATTACCATGTCTATCTTGGTGATCACTATCGATCAAAGAACTGTCACTTACTGAGTGGTTTCCATGCCCGGAGATGGCACCTACCTTTTCCATTCTCTTTGTTGCATATTGCACGGCCATATCAGGCTCACTCTTGATATCCGGAGGAACATTGTGTCTTATGTATTGAATGACTGGGACAGGTTCAAGGTGTGGACTGATGAAGGTACAGGAGATAATTATACTACACAGGAGCACTAGAAGAGTGAAATGCTTAAGCCCTTCACCTATGGTTCTGCATGTGAGTTGATGGCTGCCGCTGAATTGTTCGGTTGTCGCTTTCAAGTGTACCGAAATGGGCAAATATTTTACACCTTTTGACAACCGCCAATGCCTCTTAAACATCTTAGATTCACAGGTGACAATTTCAGTAGTGGACACTTTGATGTTTATGAGTGTTTAAACTCTCAAAAGCTGGATGTGAAGTTATCGATGAAACCGGTTGTGTGCTTACAATGCTTGACAGATGCCGAATGTCACTTCAACACAACAAATCCTGAAAATACTATCGTAATTGAAACAAACCATGAAACTCAAACCGATTATGACAGCAGCAATCCAAGCTGTGAGATTTGAGACAAGATTACTGTTCACATGGCCAACTGTAAGTTACATGCTCAAGAGTAAGCTCAGCACACAGCTTGGTTATATTAAAACCGGAGGGCCGAACTGACAACATGGTATACAAAGAGATCCTTAACAAATAATTAATGGCATATTTTCCCTCAGTTTAAAAAGGTTAAATTTTCTTCTTAATAAAAATTTTAAGGCAGTATTTCGCCGCTGCGAAGCGCAGGTATTTTGCTAGTTCATAATAAAGGTGGTGTGGGAGAAAACGAAACAGTTACACAACAAGAAGGCAAGAAAGGCAAAGAGAAAATGAACTCTAACAATATATATGAGAAAGTTTTTACATAGCTCTGCCATTAGAGGTCACTGTTTAGCCAATCAAATGACTTTCTCACAGCACCCTTTACAGGTTCATCTGCTATCCTCTGTTTAGTATCATAAAGCAGTATGTCTCAAACAGTGGGCTGAAAGTTTCTGTTGTTTATAATAGTAGTGGGTAGCTGTGTATTGTGATGTGGGTCGCAGTGGGTCAGATGTTTGTGCTCGATACCCCCATATGGGTCACAAAGACAGTTGCATGGGAATAATGATGCAAACAGTGGAGAGGACGCTGGCATGTACATGTTGCTGCTGCTCATCCCTCTTATCAACACTTTTCGTTAAAATTTGCATTGAACTTGCACTTTTGCACTTTTTTCTTTGTATTGATTTGGATTTATTTTTCTGGACTTTACGGACTTTGCCTTGACTGGGTTTCAGCCTTGTGGGCAACTGAATCTTTCTGTGGTTCATGGGACAAGTCCTATGAACATTTCTTTGCACCATGGCAATCTAGGAGCCAAGGGTGATCTCTCTTCTTGATTAAATTGGAAATATTGGACTGCTTTTGATTCCTTCTATATGTGCTTAATGTCTGAGAAATGATCTGATGTTCACACCCACCTGGCAGGAGCTCTAGGGCGATCGTGTCTGTAATACCCAGCTTTATATGTATATGACTGTATGTTGGAACCTTTGAATTTTTGTATCTTCATGTGCATCTGGTAGTATCTCCTACTCTGCTTCTTCTACTGCTTGCTGATCATCTGCGTCACTGCACCTCACCTGTCTCACCTTCTCCATAATTGTGGCTGAACCTACCATAGCTGTACTGATGCTGCTTCTCTGCTACTGTCAAATAAGTATTGCTCTGTACTATGCTAAAATACTCTTGTGACAAACTCCTTCATTTTAAACAGTTTGTCCCGAGCAAATAGTCAGACTGGAGTGTCCTAAAAAACCTGCCATTGTGCAGCGCCTGTAATATTTACATCGTGGATCAGGACACTGCCACCCTTGGGTTGTACAGCAGTATTTGTTCAGGAATACGCCATCCTACTCATGGCTTTGGAAAGTTAGTGTGTCAAATATGCAATATGTTAAAATAAACTCTGATCATGGAACTGTGCACAATGAACAATCATCAGCTAATATTGCATTGTTTAACTCAAGATCTCTTAATGGCAAAGCACTGGTGCAGTCAGAGTTCAATACAAACTCAAACCTTTATATGCTACACTTAACAGGGACTTGGCAAAAAAACAAATGATTTTATACCTGTGACGGAGGTGACCCCACCCGGATATATTTACCTCACAAAGTCGTGCAGCTCATGACAAGGGGGAGGAGTCACAGTAATTGTTAGAGTGGAGTTAAACATCAAACAAGTTCCAATTGACTGCCTATTGTCTTTCGAGTGCCTGGCTCTTAATCTAACAACGAAATCAGGTCCCAGTTGTTGTCTATCGTTCCCCGAAATACAATTTATCTTTTTTATCTGATCTGGCTGAAGAATTAACCCACTTAAATTCCCTTTCCCAGAGAGTCATTCTTCTTGGCAATTTCAACATCCATATTGACATTACTACATGTAAATTAAGGAATGAATTCCTCTCCTTACAGGACTGTTTCAACTTGGTTAAACATGTTGATTTTCCTACCAACTCTGGTGATCATATATTGGACTTGATGTACGATTCTGGCTTATCAGTCGGCAACACTTATAGCACTGATTTGGAACTCTCAGTCCTTTTCACTGTCTCATTGCCTCTCCCTCCTCTTACCTGTAAATATCAAATTTCTTTCAGAAGCCTTAAAAATATCTGTCCCTCAATCCTTGCTGGATCCATTTCTGATCTTCTTCTCTCTTCACCAATACCAACAACACTAGATTGTCTCATTGACTATTATAACTCAGCCCTTCTTTGGACACTGCATAAAACAGCTCCTTTAAAACACAAGGAGGTTTCCTTTAAGCATTCACCACCATGGCACAATTTAGAATTACAGTCTTTAAAAGCAGCTGGCCGACACCTTGAGAGAATGTTACGTAAGACTGGCCTCACTGTGCATGTCCAGACTTTCTCTGACCATCAAAGGGCTTATAGGGAAGCAATAACTGCAGCCAAGAACAAACATTATGGCAGAATAATAGAAAGTCGCAATGATAACCAAAGGGTTTTGTTCTCTGTAGTTAATAAACTACTTTAATCTGTATCTGGCCCACTTACCTCCTCTACTGAAGTCTGTGAAAACTTCCACCACTTTTCCGAAATAAAATTAAATATCTAAATAATTCAACTAACATAAATACATCATCTATTTACGAGGTGAGACACAAAAATAACCGGACTGTGCTTGGGGCTTTCCTGGAAAACTGTATGGAGGTTCGGCCGAATGTGAATCATAGAACTATATCCCCTCCTACATGCCCTCTCAAACCGTCGACCGGCTAGGTATATCCTGTGAAGAGCCAAGTAAGTATTCTCACAACAATCACTACATGAGTTGCTGCTATAATGTCGGGTGAAAAAATCGAACAGCGAACCAATATCAAATTTCTCGTGAAATTGAACAAAACGGCCAAAGAAACTTATGAAATTGTAAAAACAGTGTATGGTGATAACAGTTTGTCGAGCACACAAGTTTTTGAGTGGCACAAATGTTTCAAGGAAGGACAAGAAAATGTGGAAAACGTTTAACACCCAGGCTTACTTTACCAAAACAACGCTCCTGTGCACAATACTTTATCCGTAAAGCAGTTTTTGACTGACAAAAATATTCCTATCCTATATCATCCTCCCTATTCACTCAATTTAGCTCCCTGTGATTTTTACTTTTTTCTTCAATGGATGAAGTGAAGACAGAAACAGCAAGCCTGTTGAAGTGCCTCAAGCAAGAAGACTTCCAGCACTGTTCCCATCAATCGAAGATACATATGGAGCAATGTAGAGATAGGGAGGTCATGGCCTACAGGTCTGATGACACCACAGCTCAATGACACTGCACATGCTTATATGTTCAGACTTTCATTGAAGTTCTAACAGTTTACTGCATCACAGAGAAGTATGGTGAGATCTCGCAAGTCATCAAGGGCAGAAAAGCATTTTAAAAATTGGTTGTCACTTTAGAGCAATTCTTAGTCCACACTAAAACAAATAAACTTGAATATTTTTCATGGTTTTGGATACCTTAGAACTTTTAGAATTCTTGAACTTTGGCTGTCTGGACAAAGAAGTTCAATTCAACTCTTGACTGACAAACCATGCATGTCCAACTGGAAAGATTTACATATTTTTGGTGTTTCACCGTTGATGCCAAACTTTAACAAAACAATCTGAAAAGGCTACTTTGGAAATAAAAAGTGTTTTCAAATGTAACCATGTTAGTGTGGACTAAGCCTAAGACTTTTACTCTTCTTAAACAGGATTTGCTTTCTCCCAATGGAAGACATACAGAGTTCCATCTGTGGCACTGGCCATCTTTGTTTTCGTTGGCTTCTTTATCTCCACTGTTGACTTCACAGCCTTGAGTGTACACTGTGCTGATTGATAAATTCTTGATTTGTTATGGTAGTGGTGGGTAGTACACACTTGGCTTTTCCTGTTTCTTCAATGTTGGTGTCAAAGATTGTGTTTGCACTGACTGACAATGGCAGCAGCAGCTGATTTTAATACTGAAATCAGGAGATAGAACAAACACAGGAAAAGCAAGCTAAAGTCATAACCAAGTGCACAAGCATGTAATAAAAAGATAAAAAGATAAACAAAATCGTACTGAAAGATGACAGTGAGAAGATCAAAATCGAGGATAATCCATGCAACTTGACCAAAACAGATGTAAATCATAGTGAAGAACTGAAAGATTTTACACCAAAGAACATTTCAAATGAACAAAAAAACATAATTATGTTTAGTGCATTTGAACTTAGGTAATCAGAAAAACCAAGGGGCTGACCTTTGTACCCTTGACCTGTGATGTCATGCCATCCATGACCTCTGAGTGCCAAAATGGTGGTGGTCGTAGAAAAACAAAATGGTACTGCAGGATAATGGAAGGAATAGGTAACAATTAAACAGATGCCTTGAAACAAAAAACAAATTTGACCATTGGACTCCTAGGTCTGCAAAACCCCAGAAATTATATATAAATTATATTTGGAGCCCCAGAAACCATTAAAATTTTTAAAATGCAAATCAAATTATGACCATTTGTAGACTTTATTTATAGCCATTTTGTGTCATTTAAAAAAAAAACTGCAGCTGAATTAACAAATAGAAGATTTGTGCCTCAATATCTGCAAGGATTCAACTGAATGTGATCAACATTAGTGTCATGTGTGATTCCATCTTCTGGATCTCAAAATTTTTATTATACCCAGCTTGGAATGGTCAAAGGCATTGGGTTGGACATCCATAGGTGGTTCATCAGCTATGTGTCAATTTATTCAGGAGCCTTGGAACTTAGTTCTGTACAACGATCTTCTCCAAGATGCTTGCCAAGAATGGATTGACAGTTCAATAACTTAAAAAGGTCTGGATGGTTTTACATATTTTAGTCAATGTTAGCAAGAATAATGAGTTTAAAAAATAATATTGTCATTTAATTTAATAGCTTAGGAGGTCATGTCACCTTCATTATCAAACATTAGAACTCTCTAATGGTTTCTGAACTGCTAACTGAGTCTCATCTATTTCCAGGTACTGGAAGTGTGGGATGAGGTGGGTGTCCCAGCTGCCTGTGTTTTGCCAGTAAGAAACTACTGGATTGAGACAGAGCTGGACATGAACGTGGACATCCTGATTCTGAAAGCCCTGCAGCAAATCTTGAGACAAGCTGATGCCTACTTTGATGAGATAAAACAGAGAGGAAAGAGCAAAGAAACACATGATCCCAATTCTGAAGCAACTCCACAAGAATTATCAGAGTCACAGAGTTTCAGACGGAACTAGCCCAGGGAAAAATTGAGTTGAAGTTTATACGAAATGAATAAAAACATCAACTGCTAAAAACATACTCATAGAAAACACCATCTTTTGGTGTTTGTTACTCACACTATTAAGTATACAACAGTACAAATGTTTCACTTTTATTATACCCACAAACACAGACGACATACAAGTCTCAGCAATAAAGTTAATGCTAATCTAACCTGTAGTTTTAGTGCTTGCCATTCCTCACAAACAGTGTTTTGTTTCTCGCATGCTTGTTAAGTTGATGGACAAATGCACATTTACACAGTACAAGTGAACGTGAGTGTGTGTGTACATGTAAGTCCTGCAACAGGCGGGTGCAATATCCAGAGTTTGTCCCTGTCTGCTATCCTATACAGTCAGGAAAGTCTCCATCGATCACTATGAATTAGAACATTACAATGATTTTGACAAGAACAGGCCAGTCAGCTCAAACCTGCCAATTCTGTTCAACTACAATATTTCTCCAAAATGGAATCAAGCTGAAATTTGAAACTCTTTTAAATCCTCCTGTCCTGTCCTGTCCATCACATTACTTATTTATTTTTTCCATATGTATGTGGTCCTTTGTGTGAAATGAAAAATTCAAATATTTGTGCGAAATTTACCTTAAACAAGTTACCAACTGTGTCCCAGTGTTCTTGATGAACTAATTTTAAAATAACAGTGTCGATCCACTGGGCTAATTCCCTTCTTAATTTTAAACACTTTAATCATGTCACCTTTTAATCTTCTTTTACTTAAACTGAAAGGGCTCAACTCACATCTTCTTTCTTCATAATTCATCCCCTATAGCCCTGGAGTCAGCCTAGTTGCTCTTCTCTGGACTTTTATGTGAAACAGAGACCAAAACTGCACACAGTACTCAAGATGAGGCCTCACCAGTGTGTTATAAAGGTTGAGCAGAACCTCCTGTGACTTGTACTCCACACACCTAGGCGCTATATAACCTGACATTCTGTTAGCCTTCTTAATGGCTTCTGAACACCGTCAGGAAGTTGATAGCTTAGAGTCCACTATGACTCCTAAATCATTTTCATAAGGTGTTCTCTCGATTTTCAGACCTTGAATTGTGTATTCAAACCTCACATTATTACTTCCTACACGTAATACTTTTCATTGACTTACATACAATTTCATCTACCATCTACCACAAATCTGTCCAAGACCTTCTGTGATAATTCAGTGGATTCCAGATTATCTGCCAGTCCACCTAGTTTGGTATCATCTGCAAACTTAACCAGCCTTTTACTTATAGATAGATAGATAGATAGATAGATAGATAGATAGATAGATAGATACTTTATTAATCCCAAGGGGAAATTCACATAATCCAGCAGCAGTATACTGATACAAAGAAACAATATTAAATTAAATAGTAATAAAATAAATAAATAAAAATAAAATGTTAGCATTTATTCCCCCGGGTGGAATTGAAGAGTCGCATAGTGTGGGGGAGGAACGATCTCCTCAGTCTGTCACTGAAGCTACTCCTCTGCCTGGAGATGACACAGTTCAGTGGATGCAGTGGATTCTTCATGATTGACAGGAGTTTGCTTAATTCCCGTCGCTCTGCCACACATGTTAAACTGTCCAACTTTACTCCTACAATAGAGCCTGCCTTCTTAACAAGTTTGTCCAGGCGTGAGGCGTCTTTCATCTTTATGCTGCCACCCCAGCACACCACCGCGTAGAAGAGGGCACTCGCCACAACCGTCTTATATTCCTATCCAAATCATTTATAAATACTAAAAATAGCAGTGGCCCTAACACAGACCCCTACTGGTCACCACTCTTAACATCAGCCAATTCTGATAAGTTTCCTTGCACCCTCACCTTCTGTTTCCTTTGACTGAGCTAATTCTGTACCCATCTACAAACATCAGCTGAACTCCCACTTCTTTTAGTCTGATGACAACCTCTCACGTGGAGTCTTATCAAATGCTTTCTGAAAATCATGATAAAGTCCAGTGGATCGAAGCTGTAAATTTCACACAAATGTTAGGAGGGTTTTTCTTTACAAAGAGAGCCACAGACACATGAAATAAGTAACCAAGTAGTGTGGTAGATAGGAGGACTTTAGCGACTTTCAAAACTTCACTTAATGTTATTTTAGAAGAATTAAGTGCACAGGACTGGTAAGCTTTGTTGGGCTGAATGGCCTGTTCTGGACAAGATTATTCTAATGTTCTAATGTCTAAAAATAAAAAGAGCTCGATGAGCCATAAGATTAAGAAGCCTCAGACAGTTGGCCAGGATAAAGTGTACAAAAGAAGAGGAGTATAGTTCTTGTTTTACAGCCTACAGTTTATTAAGAAAATCTCTGTGTCTGCTCTGTTTTATCAGGTAACATTTATTGTAATTAATATCAGTCGAATGCATAGGTATGGTTTTCAAGGAAATGAAATTGAAAACTTGACACTATCTCATAAATTGTAAGTAACATTAACATACAATTAATATAGTTAAAGATACCATAGAACACTTTTAAGTTGAACATCCTTTTAAGGCTAAATATGATTAAAAACAGAAAAAGAGAATGTGCTATGGGATTACAAGGCCTTTTTTCTTTATTTCTATTATTTTAGGTGTATTGTAGATGCTAAACAATGTATATATTCGATGTGAATTGAAGTTCATATGACATTTACTTAATCTTTTACTGTAATTAGGTTTGGGTTTGAATAAAGAATATATCTTTTTAATATTAATGTGCTTCAGAGTGGGAAAGCAGCAGGCCCTAATGGCTATCTTGCCGAATTTTATAAAAATTTCTCAGCTCAGCAAGCTCCCCTTTTATTAGCAACATTTACAGAAGCTAGAGACGATAAAATTCTACAGCAAACTTTTTGCCAAGCATTAATTACCATCTTTCCTAAACAAAATATAGACTTACTACAATTTGCAACATACAAACCAATTTCACTTCTGAATAATGATGTTAAGATACTCTCCAAAGTCCTAGCTAGAAGGAGTGAGAAAGTGCTGCTTTCAGTAACATCACAAGATCATACTGGATTTATTAAATACCGACACTTAGCTTCCAATCTTCAACGCCTGTGTAATGTAATATATTCACCCACAAAGTCTGACACCCCAGAGATATTATTATCGTTGGATGCAGAAAAAGCATTTGATATGGTTGAATGGAACTACCTTTTCACTACATTGGAGGAATTTGGGTTTGGCCTGAACATTTGTGCATGGATCAAACTACTGTATACCAGTCCACAAGCTTCAATTTGAATTAACATTAATTCAGACTACTTTAAACTAGAATGTGGTATCGGACAAGGATGCCCCTTGTCACCACTGCTTTGCAATCACAATTGAGCCACTGGCAGTTCATGTCGAAATGCTTATGAGATAAAGGGGATTATCAGAGAAGGACTTGAACAGAAAGATTCTCTATATGCAGATGATATGGTACTGTATACTTTATATCAGACCCATAAAATACTGTGCCTGCAGTCCTAACAGCATTAATAGAATTTCAAAAGATTTCCAGTCTCAGAATTAATTTGAGTAAAACTGTACTCTTTCCAGTGAATTCTCAAGCAAACAATATTAGATTGGACACCTTCCCTTTTATCATTGCAGACCAGTTTAAATACCGAGGGGTCAACTTCACAAGTAAACATAAAGCTCCTCATCAACAAAATTCTGCTGTCTGTATGGAAAAAATAAAGCAAGACTTGCATAGATGGTCAACCCTTCATCTCACTTTAGCTGGAAGAATTAACATTGCTAAGATGAATATCCTCCCTAAGCTTCTTTTTTTTGTTTCAAAACATTCCAATATACATCAACAAATCATTTTTTAAGAAATTAGATTCACCTCATTTATTTGAAATTCAAAACATCTACATATCCAAAGAGCGACCGTACAAAGACATAAATCAGAAGGTGGCATGGCTCTACCTAACTTTCAATTTTATTAATGGGTGGCAAATATACAAACTATAAAAACCTGGACATTGACACAAATAGATGAACATACGCAGGCCTGGTCTGCAATAGAAATAAAATCCTGCAGTACTTCTTTATATTCCTTGCTTTGTACTCCAATAAATACAAGTCATCGCCTATATACTAACAAGCCAATTGTGCTTCGTTCACTTAGAATATGGAACCAATGTAGAAAGCATTTTAAGATAGAGAAGCTTTTATCTATGGCACCTCTGCACGAAACCTCCTTTTTCCACCTTCTCAAATGTATGCAGTTTTTAATGTCTGGAAAAAATTTGGGATTAAATCACTTAAAGATCTGTACATAGACAACGTCTATGCATCCTACAACAACATTTATTTCTATGCACATTTTCATACAAAAAGTAGCTCAATGTGCTTTACATAATGAAGAAAAGAAAAATAAAAGACAAAAATAAGAAATCCTACAAACAATTACACTCCAAATTTAACTTTCCAGCAACACTTTTCCTTCACTAGCTTCAAATTAGAAATCGAAGAGTACAGTGGGAAAAGGATCTCTCACTCAACATCTCAGAAAAGGAGTGGAAGGGTAGCAATACACAGAATTCACTTGAGTTCCATATGCACAAAGCATACAATTATCCATCTCTCCATCATCCAACCCGCTATATCCTAACTACAGTGTCACGGGGGTCTGCTGGAGCCAATCCCAGCTGACACAGGGCGCAAGGCAGGAAACAAACCCTGGGCAGGGTGCCAGCCCACCACAGGGTGTGCACACACACACACATACACACACCCACACACCAAGCACACACTACGGACAATTTAGAATCGCCAATGCACCTAACCTGCATGTCTTTGGACTGTGGGAGGAAACCGGAGTACCTGGAGGAAACCCACACAGACACGGGGAGAACATGCAAATTCCACGCAGGAATAACCTGGGAAGTGAACCCAGGTCTTCTAACTGCGAGGCAGCAGCGCTACCCACTGCACCACCGTGCCACCCAAGCCTACAATTATTCAACTCAAAATTATATATCAAGCACATCTGTCCCATTTAAAATTGTACAAAATGTTTCCAGGGCATGATCCAACCTGCAAATGCTGCATCAAGTCCCAGCCTCCCTGGGCCATATGTTTTGGGCCTGCACCAAATTAACATCATTCTGGACGAAAATCTTGAAATGCCTTTCAGGCAGCTTTGGTGTCCCAATCTCTCCTAACCCATTAACAGCTGTGTTTGGTGTACTTCGAGATGGGCTAAAAGTGGAGAAGAACAATCCTAACCTGGAAGAATCCTAACTCTCCTATTTTAAGTCAGTGGGTAACTGATGTTATATACTATTTGAAATTGGAAAAAATCAAATTCTCACTGAGAGGATCTGTGCAGGACTTTTTTAAAACCTGGCAGGATCTAATCAATAACATTTTAGGAGAAGCATTTTAATTAACGAAGCAGACTGTTTTCACTCTACAGTATTTATCTTTATTCATTTATTAATTTATCTATTTACTTATTTTTAATAGCTTAAAGCTTTACTCTGTTGGCCTAGCTCTCCAGCTACTTATTCAAATGTTATCTGGAAGATAAAAGTCTTTTAATATGTGCACAATATTATTAAGTTCTTATACATTAGTCATAGGATAAGCATCAAGATGAGTCTTGCTATTGAGTGAAGGGTAATTAAGTCAAGTCAAGTCAAGTCACATGGCTTTATTGTCACACTATCCATACACAACATACACTGGCATGAAATAACAGGACCATGATGCAAAGGACAAGTCCAAGACAGGTAAAGAACTATACTATACTATAATAGATAAATACATAATTACAGATAAATAAGAGGCAGCTTAATAGATAGTAATAAATACACAATTAATAATAATCCACAAAAAATTAATTAGTTCCATCCTTCTTGGGACTACGAACTGCTGGGGATGCTCACAGTGATTGAGAAGGCTGACTTACTCCGGGGCCGGCTGTACGCTCGGGCAAGAGGGGGCAATGCCCCCTTAAACAAACGTCCTGCCCCCTTAAATCAAACTTTTAGAAGTTGAGAAAGAAAATAATAGATTACCCACAAACTGAATATAGACAAGATTTACTACAGTAGCTGAAAAATCCACTGGAAAAGGCACAAATGAGATGATAGGTTTCACCGCTTGTTCGCTCTTTCCCTTTGTGCTTTGTTTGTGCGCAGCTCACACAGCACTCGGCAGAGATCCCCCACTCACCCTCCCCCCAGCTAAACATCCAATCACTGTTAGTATGCAAATGACCCGGTGTCAGGTTTCTCAGTAGGCAGTGCAGAGTAAAATGAGCTGCGCAACAGCGGGAGGCTTTGAGGAAGCAGCAAATCTCTGTCGTCGACATCATAGCGACTCGTGATATAATTAACAACAACTAAAAAATACATCTATATTTGTACATTCATGGGGGACTAGTCCATTGTTCTTCTCACAGTTTCAGTCTGGTAGAGAAGTGTTTCTTTCTCGATCCCACAAGCACCACTGTGAGCCTGTCTGCTGCACAGAGCCGACTGGTGGACCTGAGTCTGTCAGACCCCGACACAAAGCCCCGCCCCAGCTTTCAACTCTGCACTCAGGTTTTCTCGTTTCATATACTGATGTAATAATCACAGCTATTTTAGTAAAGCTTATTTACTTTCCATCCCAGCTTCCAGCAGCTCAGAAAGGGAAAGTTAATACTGTGAGATGCATCCTTTCTTCCAAACTTTTAAAAAGTGTGGCACTGCTGCTGCCTGTACCAATAGCAGTAGCAATGATGATGCTGCTGCTGGTACATCAGAGACAGCAGCTGGCATGTCTACTCCTGTGGCATCAACAGGCACTGCTTCTCCTGTACCTCTGCCAACAATTGCTGCCCCAAAGCAACCCGCTCAGCTACCCAGTGACTTAAATGGCAATACACCATCCCAGCCAATACTTTTAGTTACCCCAAACGTGTATTTGGTGGTACAACATTAAGATCATTCAATCCTGCCTGGTACTGCACACGACCATGGCTGGAGTACTCTGTTGTGCGGGACACATGCTTCTGTTTCCCCTGTCGGAAATATGGCAGCACTGTTAACGAGAGGGATGTAGTTTTTACCTTAACTGGTTTTAACAACTGGAAAGCAGCACTTGATCGAGACAAGGGGCTACAGAGGCAAGTGTCCAGCCACAACCATGTGCATGCTTCAACCATCTGGACTGAGCATAAAAGCAGAGAGGCCACAGGGGGGACAGTGGATTCAATGTTGGCTGATAAAACACAACTTGAAAAAAAAAAACATTACTATGTCAAGAGTATCGGTAGTGCTATAAGGTTTCTCTGTGTAAGTGAGTTGGGGCTCCGTGGGATGGCAGAAACCTTGAGACATGATGCAACGGGTAATGATGATGACATTGCTTCAGGTATTTTTCTAAAACTGATGGAATATACCTTAGAGAAGGACGAGAAGCTAGCAAGCATTGCTAAGGGTATCCAAAAAAATGCAAAATACACATCTAAGGATATCCAAAATGAAATTATCCAAACACTGGCTGACATGGTGCTTGGAGAGGTCAGGAAAAAATATGAAAGTGCTGATTCTGCAGGGTTTTGCCTCAAAAGTGATGGGACCAGGGATAGGTGCAATGTGGAAAATGTGTCTGTGATAATACGGTTTGTCAGAAATTCCATGCCAGAGGAGCATCTTATTGGGTTGCTCGACTTGCAACAACTTGACGCAGAGTACATCACCTCTGAGATCCTGTTCCACCTTTCTGATGCTGGCCACAGTGCTGACAGTATACTGAGCCAGTGTTATGATGGAGTTAGAGGAGGTGTACAAGCTCTGCTCCAAAACAGGCTTGAGAGATATGTCCCATACATCCACTGCTACAACCACCAACTGCACTTAGTGGTTGTGCATGCCATGCAGAGTGAGCCGTGTGCAAAAGATTTCTTAGCCTATCGAGTTCACTCTACAGCTTTTTTCACCACCACTATGTGCTCAATAAACATGATGCATCTTGTCTAAAAAGGCTGCTTGAGACCAGATGGACAAGCCACTATGAGGTGACAAGGTGCACTGTGGACAATCAAGAACAAATCCTTAGTATCCTATCTGAGATGACAGAGGATGAAGATGCTGCAGTTGACCTGTGCACCGATGCATCAGGCCTGCTATGCCAAATTAAAAGGCATCACTTCTTTGAGATTGGAAAGTTCCCAGTACGGGTGCTTGGTGTCTTGAAACCAGTAAATGCTATCCTACAGTCTCAGTCAGTCGATCTGTGCAGTGCTTATGAGGCTGTTAGTGCGGCACTGGACTCCTTAAACAACATACGTGAGGATGACTGCTGGGGAGTGTCATCTCCTGCTGAGGATGAGTCACGTCCAACAAAGAGAAGGAGAACAATGAGCAAACACCGGGGTCAAAGTGTTGTGCTCTCACCTTTGGGCCATAGAGACTCTGGTGACCCTACCATTTCCCCCCATCAGTCTCTGAAAAGATCCCTGCTAAACATCCTTGACACGGCCATTTCAGAAATGGAAACTAGATTTTCACACAAGAATATTGACCTGATGAGAGCCATATCTAGTCTTGCATCAAAATCTAGCGCATATCTAGATCCCACCCTGTTGCACCCTCTGGCTGTGATGGCTGGCACTGTAGCAGATGTTGTAAGTCTGGAAAATGAAGTTCTTGTGGCAAAACAGATAACAACAACATTTATTTAAATAGCACATTTTCATACAAACAGTAGCTCAAAGTGCTTTACATAATAAAGAATAGAAAAATAAAAGAAACAATATGAAAACAAAATAAATCAGCATTAATTAACATCAAATAAGAGTAAGGTCCAATGGCCAGGGGGGACAGAAAAAACAAAAAAAACTCCAGACGGCTGGAGAAAAAAAAATAAAATCTGTAGGGATTCCAGACCATGAGACCACCCAGTCCTGAGATGCTGCTCAAAAAATGTTCAAAGGAAACAGACCTGTCCACTGTGTGTAAACTCCTGCAGGAGTACAAGGAAGCCTTTAATGAGTTGCATAAATTGTGTGTAACAGCCCTGGTCATTGGTGTGTCTTCAGCATCGTGTGAGAGTTCCTTCTCCACTTTGTCACGGGTCCTAACCCCCTATCGTCACACCATGTTACATAAAAGAAAGAGGAATTTGGTGATCTTGGCCCATGAGAAGTCCATAACAAATAACTTGGATATGATGAATTTGGAAGAGTGTCTGCAAAGGAAAACAGGAGACTGTTGTTGTAGAGTGGATTGAGGAGAAAGGAGAGCGGAGCTGGTCACTTGCCAAACAAACAAGCTTAAAACAAGACAAAAAGACAAAAAAGAAGAAAAAAGTTCAAATGTTCTCTTCTAAATCTGTTGTGTTCTACAAATTAGTTTGAGAATTGTAGGAAAAGACATGGTGAATCTTTTTTTTAAAATTATTATGCCAACCCTTTTTAGTTTTGTAAACATTGGCTACATTTAGAAGTCTTATTTTATTCTTAATTTATTTTGCAAATTTATTTGAGAATTAGGCCATCCAATTAAGATAAATTTTATGTTGTTGGTTGTAAAGATCTGGATGGATATTTTATTTTATTCTTTATTTTATTTTATTTTTTTTTAATTCTATTTTTCAGTTTTATTTTTCAAGACGGGCGGCACGGTGGCGCAGTGGTAGTGGTTCGTTTCCCGGGTCCTCTCTGTGTGGAGTTTGCATGTTCTCCCCGTGTCTGCGTGGGTTTCCTCCCACAGTCCAAAGACATGCAGGTTAGGTGGACTGGCGATTCTAAATTGTCCCTAGTGTGTGCTTGGTGTGTGGGTGTGTGTGTCCTGCGGTGGGTTGGCATCCTGCCTGGGATTGGTTCCTGCCTTGCACTCTGTGTTGGCTGAGATTGGCTCCAGCAGACCCCCGTGACCCTGTGTTCGGATTCATCGGGTTGGAAAATGGATGGATGGATTTTTCAAGACTTGGTGAATTGATTTTGTTTTTTATAACTTGGCCTACCCTTTTTAGTTTTGTTAATATTGGCAATAGTGAGAAGTGTTATTGTTGGGTTCGAATATATTTGATATAGGCCATCCAATTAAGGTAAATGTCATGTTTTAGTTGTTATAATCTGATGAGGAATATTTTATTTTATTTTTTGTTGTTTTATTTTTCAGTGTTCCTCTTGAGGGATTGCCACCTTATCGTGGTCGGGGGTTTGCGTGCCTCAGTGACCCTAAGAGCTACACCAGCAGAAGCTTAGCCTTCAGGTGGGACACCCAAGTTGGACAGGTCTTAGGGTAGAGGCCTGACAAAGTGCAATCCAATTACATGACAAAAACAGTTATCCAGAACACCCCCACCACCACCCCTTTCCCGCCTCCGTCGCCACCATGTGCCCCCTTCACATTTCTGTCTGCCCCCTTAAATATGCCTGTCTAGAACCGGCCCAGACTTACTCTCTGATACGGACCTGCTTTAGTTTATTTTTTGATTTCTTTTTATTACTAGGTGACTCTCTGTTTGCCATTTTAATCCTAAGTAGGTCTTCCAAGTGTTCTCATAGTTTATTGGATGTCTGTAATTAAACCTTTCTTGGATGTACATACCTTTGGTCATCATGACAATAGATAATTTACCTTCTCTTTAATTATTCAGGTTAATTATTGAGGCTACCAGTAGCCCAAATTCTTGAAATTAAGAATTTTTTAAGAGAAAAATTAAAATTAAGGAATTAAACCTGAAGAAAGAGGATATGCTAAATTTGCACATTACAAAACATAAATCGCCAGTGACCACATGGTCACGTGTGGACAAACTAACAGAGGTACATAACCGAGGACATGACTCACCTTAGCCCAGTAATGGTTTTTATTCTGCTCAGTTCTGTTCATTTACTGTTCCCATGCTCATAAATTCATTAAGTGTGAACTTCTCCCCATTTTGTATTAGTATTTTGTATAAATGAATTAGCTACATATTTCTCCCCCACACATGGTTTACATGTATAAAGCTCAATCCTGGAAGACAAAATCTCTGTCAGGTGGGCTCTTCCATTCCTTCCATTTTACATCAGTTATGAACCCCTGAAAATAAGAATGGTTATAGTATGTTATAGGAGCTGTAAACGGCACTATATAGCGCCTGACCCGACACAGATTGGACACAGGAGGCACGTGTAAAATAAAAGCATTTTTATTCCTCTTCAGCTGGAGGGCACGTCTTCCCCGTACTCCCCCCAGCCACAACACAGTCCCAAACACCAGTACAGCTCCAGTA
This sequence comes from Polypterus bichir lapradei, assembly GCA_026402145.1. Taxonomy (NCBI): domain Eukaryota; kingdom Metazoa; phylum Chordata; class Cladistia; order Polypteriformes; family Polypteridae; genus Polypterus; species Polypterus bichir. The sequence goes on along the minus strand of JANRMT010062857.1, from coordinate 48,515,679 downwards.
AAACGCAAACACTCTTCTCTGGCACCACCACTCCTCCCGACTCTGGCCGATGAGTGGTGGTTGCTGGCTCCCTTTTATAGGTCACCTGGAAGTGCTCCAGGTGTTTGATCACCAAGATCCAGCGGCACTTCCAGGTGTGATGAAGCTGTTGCCCACACGGGCTCAGGAGTCCCAAACACAGCACCCCCAGCGGTACCTGCGGGACCCAACAGGGCTGCCCCCAACTCCAATTCCCAGGGAGCTCTGTGGGAAACTGAGGCACTACACCAGCCCAGGGGGGCGGCCATCTAGCGTCCAGGGGGAGATATTGCACTGTCCTGGGCTGCTCCCCCTGAATACAGTGTGCAGGGGCGTCCCGACTGGGCATGGACGCCAGGCGCCTGTCACAGAGCCTATACACTATAGGGCTGATGATGATTAGGCTTCTTTTGGACACGTTAGGCAAATCAGGATGGAAAATGTTTTAGTAAATAGTTACATCATATCTATTATATGCGTTAGCACAAGGATTAAAATTTGACTAAAACTGTGAGGTCTATTCTTTCTTTTAGGTAGTCCAGGTGACATAGGACAGCTGTCATTGAAAACTGCTTTTCCTCTCTGTTAGTGAAAAAGCACCCTTTGTTTTAGTAGCATTCAGGGTGAAGGGGATGGAAGTTTAAACTGTGATTCCAAGAGTCAACAAGTGTCTGCAAACATCTTGAATACGAGTCAAAGGACCAGGGTTTGTGCAGGGATCATAGTCAGGGGCAGAGTTAAGCTAGAAATCTTTATTCCAAAATGAAACATTGACTCGCCCCTATCACAAAGATAAGGCAGTAAAAACTAAAATTTACAAATACTAAGTCACAGAGGAGATTAAAAACATATTAAGACCGGATCAACAAGGGATCACCCCAAGCTCAACGCACACTACAACAGAACCTACGTGTTCTGCGATATATTATCAGCTAAACTGTCATCTATGTAGGCAGTTCCATGGGGCTGCAAAGAGTTGAGGAAAAACATTATTTGACATCTGCTAGTATGAGGCTAATTAACATTAAAACGGGTATTGTTAGAATCTTATCTGGCACTAAAAGTGAGGCTTGTGTTCCTCCTGATTCAGGAGGAACATTAAATATTGGAGTTTAGAATATGAACTAGACTGGTGGTCTTGATGGTAAGGACATTTGTGCCAAAAAAATTAAATAAAATAAAGTTAATTATGAAGTAAATGGCCACATGAAAAAGTGGAGTTATAAAAGAGTTATTACAATTTGAAAAACTGCCTTGATGTATAAAAAACATTGATAGGTGACAAAACCAGCATGAAAAGAAACCTTTTGAAATAAATAATAAGCTTTTTTGACATGCGCAGTCTGGAATAGTCTGAATATGTCTTAAAGAGTTAATTTTTAAATAAAACTTAATAAGGCATATTAAAAATATTAAAACTGAATAAAACACAGAAGTATCATTTAATGATATCAATTAGTGTTAAGCATTATCAAGCACTGGGTTCTATTTATATAAGGTTTACTAGCAAAATACCCGCGCTTCGCAGCGGTGAAGTACTGCCTTAAAATTTTTATTAAGAAGAAAATTAAACCTTTTTAAACTGAGGGAAAATATGCCAATAATTATTTGTTAAGGATCTGTTTGTATACCACATTGTGAGTTCGGCCCTCCGGTTGTAATATGACCAAGCTGTGCGCTGAGCTTACTCTTGAGCATGTAACTTACAGTTGGCCATGTGAACAGTAATCTTGTTTCAAATCTCACAGCTTGGATTGCTGCTGTCATAATCGGTTTGAGTTTCATGGTTTGTTTCAATTACGACAGTATTTGCAGGACTTGTGTTGAAGTGACATTCGGCATCTGTCAAGCGTTGTAAGCACACAACCGGTTTCATCGATAAAATCACATCCAGCTTTTGAGAGTTTAAACATTCATAAACATCAAAGTGTCCACTACTGAAATCGTCACCTGTCAATCTAAGATGTTTAAGAGGCATTGGCGGTTGTTAAAAGGTGTAAAATATTTGGCCATTTCGGTACACTTGAAAGCGACAACCGAACAATTCAGTGGCAGCCATCAACTCACATGCAGAACCATAGGTGAAGGGCTTAAGCATTTCACTCTTTTAGTGCTCCTGTGTAGTCTAATTATCTCTGTCATCAGTCCACACCTTGAACCTGTCCCAGTCATTCAATACATAAGACACAATGTTCTTCCGGATATCAAGAGTGAGCCTGATATGGCCGTGCAATATGTAACAAAGAGAATGGAAAAGGCAGGTGCCATCTCCGGGCATGGAAACCACTCGGTAAGTGACAGTTCTTTGATCGATGGTGATCACCTCGATAGACATGGTAATGGGGGTACGGTTGGAATGATAAAGGAAATAATGTAAAGTAAGTCTAAAATACCTACACAATAACTATAATCGTAATAAATGAACAATAAAACAGCGGAGAAGCAATGGATTAAATAAAAAGGCTGCAGTTTTCAGCAGGGAGACGTGAATCCCATGGCGAAGCAAGGAAGGGAATGTAGAGACTGGAGTGACAGACGGCCTTATATAGGCAGGCAGCCAACAACGTGGGAGGCGTTGGGATGGGGGACCCAACGCCGCCTCACACGGTGACCGAGCTGCAGGCTATGGACGGATATATGTATGTAAGTAGGATTCAGTTAGCGTTGGGAACCCACGTGGCAAATTTCTTGAAGATGGGCCCATAAGTAACAAAGACCGTTGGAAAGTTCAATATGGTGGCCAACATTGGCATCATATCAACGAAATAAGTACGTACATTGGTTTCGGTTAGCGCAGGGAAGCTGCCTGCAAAATTTCTTGAAGATGGGGCTATAAATAAGAAACGTTCAACATGACGGATGTTGTCGACCGTTATGACCGTTACGTGTAGAATTTCGAAATGAACCCTGCTTAACTTTTGTAAGTAAGCTGTAAGGAATGAGCCTGCCAAATTTCAGCCTTCTACCTACACGGGAAGTTGGAGAATTAGTGATGAGTCAGTCAGTGAGGGCTTTGCCTTTTATTAGTATAGATTTAATTGTGTTATAAGCAAAATAACTGGCGGCATTTTGCTTTGAAATTAACAATAGTTTGATAGGGCTTTAAGAATTAGAATGCAAGACAAACCTATACACTTAATAATGAATGTTGCTCTTTCAATAGAAGTATCCCGGATCTCTGTTTTATTTTAACCTTTTGACAAGAAGCCCCCGGACAGGGAAAAATACCACATATATTGAAAATAAACAGTGTCGACATGCTAACTAAATAGATATAATCTAAGATATTTTAGAATATGGACCTGTGCGCTACCCCCATGATTCTGACAAACTAAAGGGTCTCCACTTAATTGTCAAACTTTCTGTGGGTACTTTGGATCTTGTAATGGAGAGTGCAAAAGATTCTATAATATTTACTCTGTAATGGTCAATATGACGGAGATCTAGCACCTGTGTCCGCAGTGTTAACCAGTCATAGGACATGATGTTCAAAATTCACCTAGGGTTTTTCAGAAGAGATAGGACGAGTGTGGCGTGTGTTCTGTATTAACTATTCACAGTGACCATACTCCCGAGACCTTAGGCTTTTTTATGCAGAAGTAAATTTCACAGACCTGAATAAGAGACATCCATCAAAATGCTCTTGACACAAAGGGGGGCAATCAGGTGGAGGGGGTGGGAGTCTCTTTTCAAAGAGTCTTTGCCCCCCAAGCGGCCAGGATTTGTCGGTCTACCAAAGTGGTTATAACCTGTTGATGAAAATGCTGTTTTAAATTAAAGCCTGAACAAGATAACTGTTTTCTAATCATCACATAAAATGTTTAGTAAATAGAGACTAAATACAATTTATAACAAAAATGGAACACCGATGGACAGCTGAATAACTGAGGAATTCTAATTTAGCTTGAAATGCCACAGAGTGTTTTACAAATAACCCCCTATAGCTGTCTCAAACTGTGGGGCTCTAGGACCCTAGGGGGGTGTGAAGTATCAAAAAGGGGGTGCAAAGATGTGAAAAAAAGAAAACAAGAATTGAAAATATGAAAAATACATCTATTGAACCCCAAACAAATGAATGTAAACTACATTCTGATACTAGAAAAATAAATATAGAGTTACAATGGTGTGAAAAACTATTTGCCCCCTTCCTGATTTCTTATTCTTTTGCATGTTTGTCACACAAAATGTTTCTGATCATCAAACACATTTAACCATTAGTCAAATATAACACAAGTAAACACAAAATGCAGTTTTTCAATGATGGTTTTTATTATTTAGGGAGAAAAAAAAATCCAAACCTACATGGCCCTGTGTGAAAAAGTAATTGCCCCCTTGTTAAAAAATAACCTAACTGTGGTGTATCACACCTGAGTTCAATTTCCGTAGCCACCCCCTGGCCTGATTACTGTCACACCTGTTTCAATCAAGAAATCACTTAAATAGGAGCTGCCTGACACAGAGAAGTAGACCAAAAGCACTTCAAAAGCTAGACATCATGCCAAGATCCAAAGAAATTCAGGAACAAATGAGAACAGAAGTAACTGAGATCTATCAGTCTGGTAAAGGTTATAAAGCCATTTCTAAAGCTTTGGGACTCCAGCGAACCACAGTGAGAGCCATTATCCACAAATGGCAAAAACATAGAACAGTGGTGAACCTTCCCAGGAGTGGCCGGCCGACCAAAATTACCCCAAGAGCACAGAGACGACTCATCCGAGAGGTCACAAAAGACCCCAGGACAACGTCTAAAGAACTGCAGGCCTCACTTGCCTCAATTAAGGTCAGTGTTCACGACTCCACCATAAGAAAGAGACTGGGCAAAAACGGCCTGCATGGCAGATTTCCAAGACGCAAACCACTGTTAAGTAAAAAGAACATTAGGGCTCGTCTCAATTTTGCTAAGAAACATCTCAATGATTGCCAAGACTTTTGGGAAAATACCTTGTGGACTGATGAGACAAAAGTTGAACTTTTTGGAAGGCAAATGTCCTGTTACATCTGGCGTAAAAGGAACACAGCATTTCAGAAAAAGAACATCATACCAACAGTAAAATATGGTGGTGGTAGTGTGATGGTCTGGGGTTGTTTTGCTGCTTCAGGACCTGGAAGGCTTTCTGTGTTAGATGGAACCATGAATTCTACTGTCTACCAAAAAATCCTGAAGGAGAATGTCCGGCCATCTGTTCGTCAACTCAAGCTGAAGCGATCTTGGGTGCTGCAACAGGACAATGACCCAAAACACACCAGCAAATCCACCTCTGAATGGCTGAAGAAAAACAAAATGAAGACTTTGAAGTGGCCTAGTCAAAGTCCTGACCTGAATCCAATTGAGATGCTATGGCATGACCTTAAAAAGGCGGTTCATGCTAGAAAACCCTCAAATAAAGCTGAATTACAACAATTCTGCAAAGATGAGTGGGCCAAAATTCCTCCAGAGCGCTGTAAAAGACTCATTGCAAGTTATCGCAAACGCTTGATTGCAGTTATTGCTGCTAAGGGTGGCCCAACCAGTTATTAGGTTCAGGGGGCAATTACTTTTTCACACAGGGCCATGTAGGTTTGGATTTTTTTTTCTCCCTAAATAATAAAAACCATCATTTAAAAACTGCATTTTGTGTTTACTTGTGTTATATTTGACTAATGGTTAAATGTGTTTGATGATCAGAAACATTTTGTGTGACAAACATGCAAAAGAATAAGAAATCAGGAAGGGGGCAAATAGTTTTTCACACCACTGTATATATATATACATATATTGTGGAGGATGGCCAGCCGTTTATCCCGGCCAATACCCCCAAGCCGCCAGGTGGAGCCCTCCTTGCAGCATGGAGGTCCCCAGAAGACCAGCAGGGCATCATGGACAATGGAGTTTTTATGCACCGCCCTGCTGGATGCCATGGGGGCCACAAGAGGGAGCTGCAGGGAGGACCGAAGATTTCTTCGTGCCCTATGACCCGAAAGTTCGTCATAGGAAGAGCGACAGGCTTCCAGGTTGAAGAAAAGAACTTTTACCTGACCCGGAAGTGATTGAGAATCACATGGACTGGGGATTGGGAACACTTCCGGGTCAGAAGATATAAAAGGACAGTGGGAGCTCCCAGACAGCGAGCTGAGCTGGGTGGAAGGGTGGCAATGCGTCTGGGAGCTGGAGGATTGTATTATTGTGATTAGTATTTGTGTTGTATGAGTATAGTGGAGGAGAGGGTGTTTTGTACACTGTGGCGATTGAATAAAGTCGATTTGAGGATTTTTACCTGGTGTTTGGAGTCACGGACAGGGGTTCAAGGTAGTGAGAGCACCCCGTATCTACCACTATATATATATATATATATATATATATATATATTTACTTGCTTTAAAATGTAGCTTCCATTCTCAACATACAATGTAGTATTATCATTTATATATACATATCCAGGCCAAAGAGAAGCCATTGGAACAGTACAATGATTATCCAGTTCTTCACTGGGGAATGCTGATGACGATATGTCTAGTCCAGCAGAGCTATCTTTCTGCTCCAACGAAGTTTGTTCCATTGTCTGAGCGCATGATTTTAACTTGTCCTCTTCTGCACATGAATTGGCATATAGCTTGGATACAAGAATCAGTGTCTAAGCTGTGTGCAATCTTTATGTGCACAGCTGTGGTTGTTAAACAAGTGAAGATTACTCCGTACCTCTTGACCAGACTTCATCCTCTTTTGACTTGAAAGGGAGCAAAACAATCGATTCCAACATTAGTGAACGGTGGTTGGTTGGGTACTCTGTGATCTTCAGGCAAATCTGCCATTTTTTGCTCACCTGCTTTCACATTGCATCTTCTGTACAGTAGGTTGTGCAATTTGAAATGATTTTTTCTGATAGCTGAGTTTGCTTGAGGTATCCAGTATTCCTGGCGTAACTGTGTGAGCACATAGTTGCGCCCACAATGTCCAATTTCTTTATGAATGTGCTGCAATATGAGAGAAGCGACATGTGAATGCTTATGAAGAACTGCAGGATGTTTAGCTTCTTCAGGCATTGCAGCTTTACAGAGTCTTCCTCCTACTCTTAGTATTCCATCTTGTATGATCAGGTCAAGTTTATAGATTTGACTGTTCTTTTTAAACAAGCCTTTTTCTTTAAAGCCTTTAATTCTTCTGGAAATTCTTACTGTTGACTGAGACGTATAAGCTCAGTTTCAGCTTTAGACAAGTCTTCTGGAGAAATTGGGCTTGGTTTTAAGGTTGGTTTATACCTTTTTATGTGCTCTGTGATGAGTGATTTTTATTTTTCTGGATTACTTCCAGACTGATTGACTTCTAGTTGAAATGTTTTTCTTTCATTTTTTAAGTGCAGCAGTATGTCTGTAAACTTGAGGAGCCAAACCACTGCTTTCTTCAAGCGTAGCCAATCTAAAAAGTAGTGTTGACTGCACAAATTTTAACTTCTGGATCATCTTTAAAGAGGGAATCGGTCAGTTGATTTGGTCTTTTTGGCTACTCATGTCCGGGCTTTAATAAGAAAGTTGGACCTTGTGACCATGTGGTGCTTTTGAGAAAGTTTTCTATGCTTAACCCTCTAGATGCTTGATCAGCCAGATTAAGGGCAGATGTGACATACTGTATCTCCACTACAAAGGTTGTGACTGATCTCTGATCACAGAGATTCTGTTGGCAAAAAAAGTTTTTGAACCGAGTGCTTTCATTTGAAATGTATTTTAGCACTGTGGTGCTGTCAGTCCAAAATGTAGATTCTTGTAAGGGCATTTGAAGCTCACCTTTTAGCATTTTGTCCATTTTGACTTCCACAACGGCTGCTTTCAGCTCTAATCTTGGAATCGTGACCTGCTTCAAAGGTGCAACTCTTGACATGCCCATCAGGAATGAACAATGCTTTTTGCCTTCTTGGTTGGTCAAAACAAGGTAAGTGACAGTGCCATATCCATCTTCACTAGCATCTGAAAAATGGTGCATTTGTGCTGACTTTATGGCTCCAAACTATACAGGTTTGATGCATCTGTTTACATTGTAGTCTGCTAGTAACTGTAATTTTTTCCATTTCTGAATGTGTTTGACTTCTACTTCTTCATCCCACCCACATTTGTCTTTGCACAAGTCTCTTAGAATAAGTTTTGCTAGTAGTATGGTTGGGTGCTAGAAAGCCAAGGGGGTCATAAACTGAGCTAACAACAGACAGAATACCACGCCTTGTGGTGGGCTTGTTTTGCAACTTAATCTGAAATTTCAAACTGTCCGTTTCTGTGCACCACTGGACACCCAGGGCAGATCTGTGGGAAGAAGACTGTGGCTCAAGACTAAGTCCTTTTGTTGAAGAGTGCAGTCTTCTTCAGGAACAGACAATAAAACTGCTCTGTTGTTACTCACGCACTTGGTCAGGTGGAATCCACCTCTGAGACATTGAGCTTGAAGGTCCTTTGCCAGCTTTATAGCTTGTTCTTCTGTTGCCACCGACTTTAAGTAGTCACCTACATAGAAATTATTGGGTACGGTGTTAACATCTTCTTCAGGAAATGTATAAGATGTAATAGATCAGTGTCTTTATCTGGGACTTTAACTTGGTAGAACTTTGATTTAATGTCTGCCATTAATGCTACTGGCTCCTTTCTGAATCTTGTAAGGACGCCAATGAGAGTGTTAGTTAGGTCAGGGCCTTTTAATAATTGTTTATTAAGTGAAGTCCCCTGGTAGGTGGTTGTGCTATGAAAGACTACTCATATCTTATTTTTGTTTTGGATGATACACACCGTGATGTGGGATGTACCACAGCCTGACTTTATTTGGGTACCTTGACAGCGTAACACTTCTCAATAATGTCTTTCATGAAGGCTTTATAGTCTTTGTGGAAACCTGAATTTTTGCTCAGTTTTCAATCAAGCCCAATAACACACTTTTCAGCAATACAGTGATTGTTCAGCATTTTAAGTTGTTGTGGGGTACACAATCTGTACATTTTGGTTTATATTTCCATTATAATAAAATATCCATTATAACAATAGTGGCCACCTACCAGTCTCACAGATTCTGAGGCTATGTGCATCAACTGATGTCTTCCTGTAATATTTCCTCTTTCTCTTCAAAGCTGCGGTCTGGAAAATGTGTTATACTGTTGCAGCAACATATCCTCAATTTCTGTTATTGACACACGATTGATTGAATGTTTGGGCAGCTTATAACTTTGTTTTGCGGGGTCGTCTGTCTCTTTGTATGGTCCACCAACCACCCATCCAAGAGCAGTCTTCGCAGCATGAGGTCCATCACCTTGGCTAGGTATGGTTCGCAACTGCTTGAAGATTTCTGGGTAGGTGATTCCTATTAAAAGATCAACTTCAGAGTCAATACAAGATAGACGTACCTCTTTAAGATATGCCCATTTATTGATATACGCAGGAGTTTCAGGGTGTAGCATCTTATAATTACGCCTATAATGTCCAATTTCTTTATGAACTTGTTGCATAATAAGAGTAGCAATATGTGAATTCTTCTGAAAAATTGCAGGGTGTTTTGCCTTTTCTGGCATAGCTGATTTGCTGAGTCTTCCTCCAACTCTCAGTATTCCTTTTTGTAGAACTGGGTCCAGTTTGATGATTTTACTGCTTTTCTTTATAAGCTGATTTTTACGTAGGGCTTTAACTTCTTCTGGATAAGCTTGTAGTTAGGCAAATAAGCTTGTTTTCTAGTAGACAGGTCCACTTCATCCAGTCTCTTAGGCCATTCATGTTCTGGTTGCAGCAGGAAGTTTGGGCTTTGTATCCAAGTCTTAATTTTGATGAAACTTTCTATTGTCAATCCTCTTGATTCCTGATCTGCAGGATTTTGTGAAGATGCGGCATACCTGCACTGCGAGAGTTGTGTGTGCTCTCTTATCACTGTGATTCTGTTGGCAACAAAAGTTTTGTGGCGTGCACTTTCATTTGCAATGTACCTTAGTACTGTGGTGCTGTCAGTCCAAAAGATTGATTCTTGGAGGGGAATCTGTAGTTCTTGTTTTAACATTTTGTCCATTCTGACTGCTACCACTGCTGCTGTAAGTTCCAACCTTGGTATAGTGACAGGTTTCAGTGGTGCCACTCTTGATTTCCCCATTAGAAATGAACAATGTCTCTCATTTTCTTTGTTAGTCAGAAGGAGGTAGGAAACAGTGCCATACCCGTTTTCTGAGGCATCTCCAAAATGATGCATTTGTGCGGTCATTATTTGACCAAATCCAGGCGGTTTAATGTACCTGTCTACATTGTAATCCACAAGAAGCTGTAAATTGTCCATCCATTTTTTCCAATGCCGAACATACTTAACTTCCAGTTCTTGATCCCAAGCATATTTTTCTTTACACAGTTCTCTTAAAATAAGCTTGGCAGGCAATATGACTGGCGCTAAAAATCCAAGTGGGTCATATATTGAACTGACCACTGACAGAATGCCACGTTGTGTAGCAGGCTTATCTTGCAGCTTTACCTGAAACTTGAAACTGTCAGTCTGTGTGCACCATTGAACACCTAAAGCTCTTTCAACTGGTAACAAACAGATCATGGCTTAAGTCCAAGTCTTTTTGATCTATTGCCCTGTCTTCTTCAGGGATGGACAACAAAACTGCTCTGCTGTTACTTATCCATTTGGTAAGATAAAATCCTCCCTTTAAGCACAGGGCTTGAAGATCTTTGGCCAATTTTATGGCTTGTCCTTCTGTAGCAACTGACGTTAAACAGACATCAACATAGAAGTTATTTAACACAGTGTTAACTGCTTCCTCTGGAGCTGTGCTTCTTATGGCATTCTCTTTTTCAAGGGTTAACTGTTCAGTGGGTACCTTGATGGCATATCCTTTGTCTAAAATGTCTTTCATGAAAATTTTGTAATCCTCATGGAATGTTGGATGCCTTTTAAGTTTCTTTTTAAGTCCAATAGCATGTTGTTCTGCAACACAACGATTGTTTGGCACTTAATTAATTAACCCTAATTTCATCTTTAAAAGGCAGGTTAATGCAATAGTGTCCGTTCACTAGACTTGCGGTATCTGAAGCTATGCGCATGAATTTAATGTCCTCCTGTGACATTTCTGACTTTTCCTCAAAACTGTGCTTTGGAAAGTCTGTATTGTATTGCTGGAGTAGCATATGCATTATCTCCATTATTGTCACAATGTTGACTGAACATCTTTGCACTCTTTCTTTGTCTGAGCCCTTTATAAATCCATTAACAATCCACCCATGGAATGTTTTCACAGCATGAAGTCTTTCTTCTTCACTATGTGTGATTTGCCATGGGGCATTTGTACTTAACAACAAACCCACTTCTGTATCTATTTGGAGTAGATGCACCTCTTTTAGACAAGACAATTTCTTGAAATCTTTTTCTTTAGGGATGTTCTCCCTTTTCACTGGTACAGAGTTCACTGTGTACACTTCTGATAAATCAAAAAATACATTTTGCTCTATCGCACAGACTTGTAACTTTGTTAAGACTGTACACTTTACTAATTTCTGTCTATTCAGTTTGTCTCTTTCTACAGCGCTGATGTAGATGTGAGACCTTCTTCCAGAAAGATTTACCTGCTCTTGCAGACTTCGTGTGCAAAATGTAGCTGAGCTGCCAGAGTCTTTAAGAGCAGATGTTTCTACACATTTTTCACTCGTTTCAGACTTAACTTTAACTGGAGTCACAGCTAAGACACACTCTTTACCAGTATCAGTACAAGTCTCTAATGGTTCAACAGAAATAAGGGCAGAAGAAATGTTCTCCTCTTTAGCCTTTATCGTCTTATTCACATGCAGCATTACTGGATGTAATTGAGAACATATTTGGCATTTAATCTTTTCTTCACAGTCTTTACTAAAGTGTCCTTGTTTAAGGCACTTGCATAAGCCTTTAGATTTCAAAAAATCAATTTTACTTTCATAAGTTAAATTCTGAATTGCACTACATTCGTTAAGATCGTGATTTTCATTGCAAAAAAGACAGTGCTTACCGCTTGCATGTCCAGCCGTCTCCGCCGTTTTGACTGAGGTGTTTGTATTAATTTTTTCGCCCGCAGCAGAAAAGTTTGTAACAAAGCTGCTTTCTCTCAGGACGCCTTTCAAAGGATACTTCTCTTGATCAGTTTTGTCCTTTTCCTTCTTAAAGGTATGGCTATGTAGAGCTGAGCCGTACATGGGATCCAAAGTTGATGTTGTCTGTTCTTCCAGAACATTCACTGGATTGGTGAGAGGGGTTCGCCTGCTCTCCGTACTTTCAATACTCTGTACTTTGCATTGCTACGGTGCTAGTAGGTCTTGAGGAAATTTGGAGACTTTAGTAGGAAGGTTATCATTATTTTCAAATTGTTGTCCACTTTGTAAATTGGGCATAATGTTTGTACATCCGCCAAGAAAGTTTGCATAATCGCTCTGACCTTCTCCATCGTTTGGTTTTATTTGTGGCCACTTTTTGTCTTTTCTTATATATGCATCTGCTTTCAGTAGCTGGTTTCCATAAAGACTTTAGAGTTTCTTTCTGGCCTTTTGATAACCTTCTAACGGTGACAAGTGTTTACAATTTTTAACAATCTCGTGAGGTGAACCTTTAGTAAACTGAGCCAATAAGTCCAATTTATCTTGCAGATTCTCTATCGCTTCATCGATATCTTGGTCAAATGCTATTATAAAGTCCACATATTTCAATGGATCACAGTCTAATATTGGGATTCTTTTGTGTGGCACATAAGGCGCTTGAGTCTTATGCTGTTGTTCTTTCTGTTGGTCGTAGCGCTGATAATAAAGCGGTTGCTGAGAATTGTTTTTACTTTCGTTGTTACGTGGAAAGTCACAAATATTTGCTTCTTGTGGCTTTGCGTTTCTCACATCTGGTTTTTGGGGAACGTTATTAGAATTTGGTTTATCTGAACTTCGATTGTGTCTTTTAAGAACTCTCAATTTTGCCTCTAAAGCCAATTGTTCTCTTTTAGCCTTCAGCTGTGCTTTCAACTGTGCTTCTTCTATATCTAGAGCCTGTTGCTTTCTTTGATTCTCTGATTTAATTAACAGCACAGCGTGTGGTGCCTCTTGAGATCTGATGGCACTATTTGAAGTAGCTGTTGAGCTTGAATGACTTTTACTTTGGAAATCTGAGAGATACTGTCTTCTGGAGAAATGTCAGGAATGTCATTCGTCGTTCTGTAATCCTTGAATTGGTTAGCAGAAAAGTTGGGTTGTTGATCGAGACTTTTATTTTGACTCACTTCTAATATCCAATTCAATGTATTTGTAAGAGCCAATCTTAGAAAGTTAAAGTCTTGAATTAAACCCATATTAATATTTCCTTAATTTGAATAGAATATAATTTCTTTCATAGTCATAGCTAATGGTATAGCCCTTTCCCCCTATAAGTTAGTAAGATATAGAATCTTCTTACTATAACTGACAAACTGTGTGATAATAAGCTTAGTTCTGTTTAGAACAGGTCCCTGTAAGCAGGGACTTGAAAGACCCATTTTCAACTTAGAAATGGGATAAGCATACAGTTTTCTGACCGTTATGAAATGGTTCGGAAACAACGTTTAGAAATGGTTCTGAAACGTTTTTGAAATGGCTCAGAAACGTTAAGTAAATAATAATGATTAGAGATGTAACAAGATTTAAGCTTTGAACTGAACTTTTCTTAACATTAATTTTTCTTTTTTTTGCTATTTTAATTTTCTTTTTGTGTGAACTGTTTTACTTTGAATTTTTTACTAAACTTTTAAAACGAAGATATTTTGTCTGTGGCATCATTTCTGTGCGTCAGGCTTTTGTTGAATTCCATTTTTTGAGTTGGAGCTGCTGAATTTTGGTAACTTTGGAAAAACACAGCTACAGTATTTCCTGTACTTGTACGAAAGGTTTCAATTTTTGCATCAAAGTCCTTTTGTAACATTTTCTGTGTATCTTCGTTGCTCTGGATAGATCAAATTTGTTACTTAACTTTTTATATTCCTTTGAGGAACGGATTCTTGATAATTAATTCTATAGTTTCACAGTAGTTATATTGCTTTTGTTGTTGTTGTAAATCCTTTACGACCTTCATCATATCAGATAGTTGTTTGTATTTGTAATCCATTTCTGATTGAAGTTTAATTGTCATTGAATTGAACGACTTTCTGTCATCTTGGAGATAGTCCTTTGTGACGTCATAATCAGCGCGACTTTCACTTACGCCTCTCTGATATTTCCCCTGGATGCCAGAATCAGGTGCCATGGCAGTATATACAAGTCATAGTACTTAAAATTCTTTGTAATTTATACAGTCTCGCAAAGAGCACTAGCAATTCTCAAATATGTCCAACTCCGATCAAAGACAAAGATTAAAAGTACCTGTAAAGTCTTTGAAGTTGTTGTTGCTTTCTTTCTATTATCCGATTTCAGACGTGGGACACGCAGGTTTGCTTTCTTTTATAATCCAAGGCAATTTCAAGCTTTCAGACCTTGGCAGGTCCCGATCTTAGGCTGATTCCGATCTTATGGTAGGTTTTAAACTCTAGGCAGGTTTTTAACTTTAGGCAGGTTTTTAACTTTAGTGTAGCCACTGGTGCGCAAGGCAAAGTCAAGCACGGGTAAAACGTGTGTCAAAGAAATCTCACAGTCCAAAAGTCCGTTTTAAAATATTTAGTGAAAGTTAAAAGCAAATAATCCACACAAGAATAAAGGAAAAATAGTTACACACATAGGGTAAAAGGCAAAGAAAAGGAAAAATGTATCTTCTATAATCTTAGCTTTTCTTGAGGAACTTTAGTTATTTCTGTACTTAAAAGTCCTTTACTTCTTCTTTCTATACTTAAAGGTTCTTAATTTCTTCTTCTGTACACCTTAAGCGTATGGTATAGTACTTAAATAAGCAAGTTTTCTTTACGTGTTACTTCACACATTCTAAGAGCCCGTAGGCCATCAAGCACGAGCACGAGCATGAACACGGTTAAAAACTGTATGCGTCTATACTTTACACAAGGCAAGGCTAGTCACTAACTGGAGTATAATGTTTACTCAGAACTGTTAGAAATGGCAGGAATATACCAATCCAATTCTATTCACGGGGGTTATAGGAACCTCCCATAGATTATGCATTGTAATCTAGTAAAATATTCATGAATCTTATAGAACTAGGAAAATGGCTCTTACAACTTCTGTTCTTCTCTCTTGAAGGTTTAATTGTCTCTGGAGCTTTTCACTGCATTGTTACTGTACTGCTGAAGTCTATAAAGGTGTATGTTTGTACATACCTTTCACTCTTCTTAGATTTTACTTTAATGGGAACCACATGCAGTGCACACTTTTTACCGGACCCAGTAAAAGCACAAGTTCCAGTCTCGATTTGCCTTTCAGTAGATGTTGCCACACTGATTATAGCTGTAGATGTCGCTCCAACCTCTTTTTTGATATGCAGGACATCTGGGTGCTGCAAAGAACATGTTTGACTTTTTATTCTTTCTTTACAATTCTTACCAAGGTGCCCCTGTTGAGACAAACCATAAACCTTTAGATTTTAAAAAGTCAATTTTTTCTTTATGTGGCAGTTCTTTGATTTTACTACATTAAGCAAGGGAGTGCTGGTCATTACAGAATACACAAGGCTTTTTAAATGCACAGGCATCATTAACAGTCTTTTTGACCAAGGCTCCTCAAGACTCCTTTTCAGAGGCATTGGAAATAAATACTAAAAAATAAAATACTTCTCTGGTCATACCTCTGAGGAAACCTACTTTTGTCCGTCTTTTCCTTTTTCTCTGTGCTACCTTGTGAAATATTTCCTTAAAAGGGGTCCATTATCATCCTTACCTGATGATGTAGAAAGGTGATTAGGTGATCAATACCTGCCATTCTGGCTTCCCTTTGTTTAAATTCAAAGGCCCAGCTTCACCACTTATCTCGTAAAGAAAATGGGAGTTTAGAGATTATTATGCAAATATTTGGATTGTTGTTGAGTACGTCAGGACTCTCTGCATTTGCCATGGCATCCATACAGCTATCAGGCATCCATACAGCTATCAAGAAAGGATGCATATTCTCTCAGGGCTGCTCCATCATTCTGCTTTAATTGAGGTCACTTCAATGCCCTTTCCATGTATGCATCAGGTATGAGTACTTCATCACCACAGTAAATTTCAAATTGCTTTCTGGCCTTTTCATAACCTCGACTTGATGGCAGTCGCACACAGCCTTTAACTAAATACTGTTCAAGACCTCTTGTGAACTGGATTAAATAATCTAATTTATCTTGTGGTTTATCTAGCACATCCCCAACAGTGCGATCAAAAGCCCTAATAAAGTCTGCATAAGCCTATGGGTCATCTGAAAATAAAGGGACCTACCTGTGTGGTATTTCAGCATGGGATGCAGGAAGTACAGTTGGTGCAGGAATTTCCTTTTGTTTATCACTTTCTTGTGCAAGCATTTTAGTAATATGAGCTACTGTCTTCTGATTTTCTACTTGATTCTGCGCTAACACGTCTAATATATCATTTCTGAACTGACGCCCTGTTTCCGATGGGAGTGTTAGCTCCTTGGAAATATGTTCTTTTATATTGCGGCGTTTTAATAAACCTTTTCTATAAATAATTATAAATAATAACGGCGATATCCTTCTTTTCAGTGATAGGCGGCGACAAAGTCACAGAAAAGACAGAATATACTTAGCTTGTTTAATGCGGCTTACGTTGCTGTACAGACAGGGAAGACCAGCTAGTTTCAATCTTTTACCGAAGAGTTCTCGTTAGTTTCTTTTTCTTTCGGGGATTCGGTCGTATAGAAACTGCTTTTTGCTGTCACAACGGAGGTGGGGTTTGAGTCTATTGCTTTCACTCACTGAGGTCCTCAAAGCTTGGCAAGGTTCCAGCTTCTTTTATATTGTGTCCACACGACCAAATCCCCAGTACAATTACCAAAGAAGGTAGACAAACTTGTGCTAGGCATCAGACAGGCAGGTCAAATAACAGCTGTCCTTGTCTGTCTTTATGCATTGCTTGGCCCAGCAATTCTGACTGCTGACACTCTGTGCTAAATCTGGCTCAGCTCTTCACGGCATGTTACACAGAAAAAGAATGAAAAATACATTTAAAGAGATCTTAAACAGATACAGTGACACAATTCTTAATATTATAACAAACTTATTATAACAGACCACCCTTTGTCACTGGATCTGTGACAAAACAATCCCTGAGAATCTTATTCACAAAGCAAAAGGTACTCGGTCCCCCTTCACCATGTAAACAGCTCCTCAAGAATGCTTGTAAAGACGTGAGGTGTAGTGCCGGTCTAGCTCCTGCTTCACCCGTCTAATACGCAAATGTAAGTAAATATTTGTAATGGTAAAAATGATACTAATAATAATTAACAGTACAATTGGGTGAACAAGTACATTTAAAATAGTGTTACTCGATGGTGACCACTTAGTGAAATAATCCCACCAGTGATGTGTCGATATCTCTTCAATTTCTTCTGCAGAGGTAATTACTTTCGTTTCACCAGTTTTCAATCTTACTAGTAGGTCCCTTGCTTTTTGTAATGTTACATTAAAAAGATGCTCATATTGTTTAGCATGCACTAAAACCACTTTATATTTAGGTAGTTCTATTTCGTGGGCAAATTGTAAATTCAGGAATGGGTTAGCTTCTGCTTCCCAATGTATATCCTCTCATGTAGTTAACATGTAAGTTCTTCCATAATAGTCATCTCGTATATTACTCACATTGGTGCGACAGGATACCCCTGGGCCCTTGTAGTGGGTACCATCACTCCAAGTGATGTTATTTATTGTCACTGCACATGCAGAAGTGGTATCAGTTTGAAACACTTCAGTGGAGTTTACTGCTATTTGGCGCCAATAACAGTCTCCAGCTAAAGGATGCAAACAGGGGTGTGGCAATGTACCCACCCTTTGACATACGAACCCTTCTTGCCAGTTATAACAAAAGGCAGGTTCAACAGTATTATTATTTAGATCTATCCATTGTCTATCTACTATGGGTGCCCACCATGTTCCTCCGAGTAAAACAGGTAAGACATGAAACGGACACCAAACATTGTCCTCTTCAGCAGTGGTTGCTACCTGAAATACAGCTTGGCATATTGATTCCTCACACAAGAAGGACTTAGGCTGCAACCACCAGTCTGATGGTAATTTTAATTCTTTTCTCCAATGTTGGTGGTTTTTAGAATCCCCAATCTGTCTTAAAATTTAAATACTGCTGTATAGCAATAATCTGTTTTAAATAGCAAGCTGATTTTTCATCTATGGCCCATTGGCTTTGTAAACCAGTCCATATGGACTCATTTAACCACCCATGGTGCATCTTCCATAACAGCAACTCCTGTATATGCCTGTCTGCCAACTCTGGCCCCCAATGAGCCAAAGTTTGCAAACTATTGGCATGTTTCACACCAATAGATGATATTTTGAGATATATTGCGGCTATATCAGCAGTATTAAGAGATCCTAAACCTAAACCTCCTACTCCTAAACCAGTTCCAATAGCTCCCCACATGTCTCGCTTTGGCCTTCGTTTTATTTCTACCTTATGAGGAGGCCATAAGGATAGTATGTTTCTACAATTATATGTTGCACCTGTACTGTGTGGTACTATATGTTCTCCTCTTGGAAACTCGTGACGTTTTATATCAAACCCACTAACATTAATGTTGAGTGCTACAGTAATTATTTTATGTGCTATCCTAGCATTTTTACAACCTTTCATTTGTCTAAGTAATGTTGCATCAAATGGGTAACCATTCCCTCTCCTAGTCTTATGAATTTCCCATAACATTACTGGTACTTTTACATTCGTTGTTGCTTCCTGTTTAACCACATATAATATTACATCATTCTCGGGTGTTGATATTGCAGTCAACTGTTGCCCCCCTTCAATTGTCCAACATGATAGTCCATTAGAATCAGGTTTACAGTTCATCATAGCCAACCAGAAAGATACGTTATTATGCACAGTCACAGTTATTGCAGTGTCTTCATAAGTCATCACAGGTAAAGGTAACAAGTCAGGATATTCCAGTTTCATGGGAAATGGAGCCGTAGATGTCTTGTCTCGTAACTGCCAGGTACAGTTCTTGGTAAGGGTGAAGTTCAAAGTCACATACTTTTCCGTTCCTGGCGTATCAGCAGCCCAAAAGACTTTGTTATAGGGGGTGCATCGACTCCATCCGGTCCATAAACCATCTATCCCAATTATTCCACACGTGAGGATGATCAGTGTAAAGGAAAGCAGAGGGGCGACTGAGAGCCCGTTAAAAGAACCATTCTAGTGTCTCCTGGTCCTGCAGCTATTATTTCTCCTGCCCTAGGCTTTTGCCCTGGAGTTAAAACCCATACCTTCCCTACAATTTCTCCTTGAAACTGTTCAATACTGACTAAAACAGGTGTGACTTTTTCTATGTGCAATTTACATATGGCCTGTCCTTCAGCTATGTGTATGTCTTTACTGCCTTGATTTTTCAATACTAAATACCATTCAGTTAAACAGATCTCTAATGTCTCTGTTAAGCATGCATCTGTTACAAGCATTTCAACATTTATTCTAACTTCCCATTCCTTTGGCCACTGACCTGTTATTCCCAAGCTGAGTCTTTCTGAGGAGTTTAACTTGATTGTAAGTGATTTAGGTGCCCTAACCAATAACCTGGTGGGAGTTAATTCATTGTTTGCCAGTGGACTAATTGTTGTCAGGTGGAGGGCACATACAGGTGGCTCTCCTCCGACATTCTGATGTCTCATAAAAGGTGTGGACCCAGCCAACGGACGATTATTGAGATTAAATAAGGCTTGCTTTAAAACTTTAGTCCAGCCTTTAAAATGATTGTGCCCAGTTAGTTTTTTAACTTGTTCTTTCAACAGGCCATTCATTCTCTCAATAAGTCCTGCAGCCTGTGGGTGATACGGGATATGCAGAGTCCATTGAATGCCAGCTCCTTGAGCCCACTCTTGTACGTCTCTTCCAGCAAAGTGGCTTCCTTGATCACTTTGGATTTCTTCAGGCACTCCATATGCTTGGATTAAATGGCTCAGTCCATTAAGTGTAGCTTTTTGGTCAGCTCTTGTTGATGGATAAGCTTGTAACAGTCCAGAATAAGTATCTACTGCAGTTAAAGCATATAATAGTTTATTTTCTCGTGGCAGTGGCCCAATGTAATCCACCTGCCAAATTTGTCCTGGTCCCATTCCTCTCTTCAGTTTACCAGTTGCCTTCTTCTGTAGGGGCCATTGTTTTACTTCTGTACATGTGGAGCAATTGTTCACTATTTGTTTAACAATATCAATAGTGACAGGTATACATCGTTGATGACACCATTGATATGTTTTTTCTGCTCCCATGTGTCCAGAAGTTTCATGAGCCCACCTTGCTAATGATATTAAGGAAGGCTCGATTACTTTTACTTCAGCATATGCGCATAGATCTTCATTCTCTGGATAGGCTTCTTCCAGGTTGATTTCTCGAACAGCAGCTATTAGATCAGCTTGTTGGTTATATAGCCTCTCAAGGGATATCAGAGGGGCATGGGCATCTACATGACCAATGAGGGTTTCCCCTCTTGTGCCCATTGTCCAAAGCTGCTCCGACAGTTCTGTGCCACCCCAGAGTTCTTTCCCATGAATAGTCCAAGCAGCCCTTCTCCACATTGTGATTCACACTGTTAGTCCTTGAAAAACTGCCCAGCTATCAGTATAAACAACAATAGGGAAGCTTTGATTTTCTGTTAAAGCCATAGCGATGGCAATAAGTTCAGCCCATTGGCTTGATTTACCTTCCCCCTGTTGCTTCAGGATGGTCTCAGTGTGAGGTTGATAAGCCACTGCTCTCCAAAGCCTTTTACCTCCTTCCATAGTTGCTGACCCGTCTGTGAACCAGCTGTTCTCCTGTTGCACTGGTGTCAAATGACTGTATGCTGGTGCTTCTTTAAAGGGCGACTCCACTACAGGCAGAACAGGTGGTATGTCCTCTGGATCCTCATAAATCACAGCTCCGGCCATAGCCCCTTGTAAAGCACTCGTGTCTTTGCCTTTAAAGTGTGCTCTTGCTTGCAAATACCATTTCCACTTGCATAAAGTTTGATTTTGGGCAGCGCCTGCTCTCGCTCCCAGGCCATTATCTCTAACCCACCCAGCAATGGGCAAGTTAGTGCGTAACTTTACCGGAGCAGGACCTGTCTGTCTCTCAGTGTGCAAAAGAGCCCAGTATGCTGTTAGAAGCTGCTTTTCAAGTGGTGTATATTTAGTCTGTGAGCCTGTCAGCTGTCGTCTCCAAAAGCCGATGGGGATCCGTTTGCACCCATTTTTCTGCCATAAGCTCCACGTCGCAATATTATTCTGTTCTGTGGCTTCCAGTTCAAAAGGCAAATTAGCTTTTAAAGGTCCCAGTCCTTGGTGTTGGACTAAAGTTTCTTTAGCTGCCTCAAAAGCAACTTGTTGTTTTTCTGTCCATTCAAACTGTGCCTTTTTCTTGACAACATCATGTTTAGGTCTTAAAATTAGTCCCAAATGTGGCACAAATGCTCTCCAAAAGCCCATTAAACCCACAAAGGATTGAGCTTCTTTTTTGTTAGTTGGTGCCTTTAATTTATACAAAGAGTCAATTACTTTTTGGGGCACTCGTTTTTCTGGTCCAAACCACATCATGCCCAGAAATTTAACTTCTCTGGCGGGTCCTTGGATTTTATCTTTATTTATAGCCCATCCTCTGCTCTCCATGTGAGATATTAAAACTGGCAATGCATTTGTTACTGCTGCTTCATCCCCAGTTAACATTATATCATCCACATAATGGAAACATCGTACCTTTTCTAAATCTGAGCAGGTAGCCAGATCTCTTGCTACAAGTCCATGGCACAACGTAGGGCTGTGTAGGTATCCCTGTGGCAGTACTTGAAAGGTGTACTGTCTGTCCTTCCATGTAAATGCAAACTGATCTTGACTTTGGGTTGCAACTGGAATAGAGAAAAATGCATTAGCCAGGTCAATAACAGCATGCCACTCTCCTGCATTAGCCATGATGTCTTCTATGATGGTAACAATATCAGGAACTGCAGCAGTCAATTACGGTGCTTTAGCATTTAGACCTCTGTAATCGATTGTCATTCTCCATGAACCATCCGGTTTTCTGACTGGCCACACAGGAGAATTGAAAGGGCTAACAGCAGGTCAAATAATTCCTACCCGCAATAACTCTTCCACTGTTTCTCCTATTTCTTGCAAACCTCCTGGCAAACGATACTGTTTTAAATTAACAGGTGTGTCAGGGAGTGGAATTTCTAAAGGGGTCCATTTTGCCTTTCCTCTTACCATTGCTTTTACTATTCTACACATTACATTACGAATCCCAAAAGAAAATGTTCCCCACTCTGTTTGGAATGACTTTCCTGTAAGAATATCTATCCCCAGAATATATTCAGGCAATTCTGAAATAAGCACCTTAGCTTTAAAAGAGGGTGACTTTCCTATTGCTAAGTGTACTGTGATTAGTTTTGCCTGGATATCTGAGCCTCCGTATCCGTTTACATTTACAATTGGTCCTGAAAAGTTATGTGGATTCCCGTGAATTAAAGTGACTTCTGCCCCAGTATCCATAAGTGCCATAACCTGATGTGGTTTTTTCCCTTTACCCCAGTAAATGGTTAG
Organism: Polypterus bichir lapradei; assembly: GCA_026402145.1. Taxonomy (NCBI): domain Eukaryota; kingdom Metazoa; phylum Chordata; class Cladistia; order Polypteriformes; family Polypteridae; genus Polypterus; species Polypterus bichir. The sequence continues at coordinate 48,493,037 of JANRMT010062857.1, read as the reverse complement.
CGGGACGTACGGGCGTCGGTCTCCTGCATGAATGAGCCGTACCTCCCCGCCTACAGGAGACCTGCCCTCTCCTCAATATGTTGGTCGAGGTGTGCACCACTCGTTCGGAAAGTTAAAAAAGCGTTTCGGTTTATGTTCGGAGTGTTTTGTTTCCTCCTCACTAGGCGGTGCTGTTGGAGGGATTCTGCCTTCGTCTTTTTTAGATTTTCTCAGAGCTTGCCATCTCTGAAAAATTTCCCCTGTTGGTTTGCCATCGACATCCATTTTATTTATTCCTGCTTCTATCAGATCACGCACCATCTTTGTACGGCTTATTCTTTGTATTGTATGTCCTGCTATGGCTCTAACTGGTCTCTGCCCAGCCGATACCGTTGCTCCCAATTCATGTAATTGACCCAATAATGCGGCCACATCCCATACTGTCTGCTGATTAACTCCGCCGAGCATAGATAATAGAGCACCTTTTAAATGATGAGGTGCATTTTTTATTAAACGGTTTCGCATTCCGGCAGTGAAGGCTTCATTATCAGGGCCAGCAAACGCAACTCCTGGCGCGGCTTTATAAATAACTGCCTGCACACCCATTTCTCACAGCTGCTGAATTGCTTCAGAAACTGTACGCCAAGATCTATCAATATCTTCCGCGTCTCTCGCGTCTGGATATGCGTGTTTCACGGCGTTTACAACCCATTCCACTATTGATACGATCGCTTGATTCTGTCCCCCTCGTAATACATTTCTTAATTTCGGATTCATGGTGATAGAGCCTAAATGTTTGATCTCTGTATCTGTCAATTAACAACTATCACCCCTTCACCCCACATACATAAAATCCACTGCATCAAGCTCTCGCCTGGTTTCTGTCTATATTGTTTACTGAGTTCTAGAAACTCTGCTTGTGTAAAATCGCGCACGGTTCGCATTACCCTGTGCTGTCCACCGGGGTGCCCCTTGGCTTTATTTTGCACGACCGGTCTCGCATCTATAATTGTACACGTGTCAGTATTATACGTTAGCGCCTCTCCGTCCTCATCGTCGGCTTCCCAGATATCGTCGTCACTATCTGAGTTATGTATGCTGCCATCCCATGTTTCTGGGTTCCAATCGCCTTGCATTATAGCTCGTATTTTAAAAGAGGAAACGGGGTGTGTTTTGCCTTGTTTACGGTGCTTAGCATGCACTAACGGACAGCTAGCGTAGTACATTTAGCTTCCCACTCGTTCACCCGAGACGTCGCATTTTCCATGCATTCTCGAGTAATCAGTTACTTATCTTGTAAGTTTTCTATTTCTTGTTTGAGTTCCCCACACTCTATAATCATATTCTGCAGTTTATGATCCAACTCACGTACTGCAGTTAATAAAAGCCAGCCGATTTCACCGGCTGCTTGTTGTTCCTTTTTTCCCCTGCGCTCTAGCCTGAGTGCCAATGCCGCCTGTTGGACATTGGAAGGAGTCACTTCTCCCTCTAACTCAGGCCATGCAATTGGGGCTATATAATTATTAAATAACTCAGCCACGGTTGTCCATGACAGTGCGCGCGACCAACCAGGGAACTGGCTGAGACCACCTCTTCCGGCATTATCCAAAGCATATGTTTTAAAAATATTATTCATCATAAAATTATGATTTATGAATATTAATTTTGGTTATTAAATATCGCTACAATCCTGCTCGCAGCGCCAATTATGTTTCCGATGGGAGTGTTAGCTCCTTGGAAATATGTTCTTTTATATTGCGACGTTTTAATAAACCTTTTCTATAAATAATTATAAATAATAACGGCGATATCCCTCTTTTCAGTGATAGGCGGCGACAAAGTCACAGAAAAGACAGAATATACTTAGCTTGTTTAATGCGGCTTATGTTGCTGTACAGACAGGGAAGACCAGCTAGTTTCAATCTTTTACCAGTTAGTTTCTTTTTCTTTCGGTGATTCGGTCGTGTAGAAACTGCTTTTTGCTGTCACAACGGAGGTGGGTTTTGAGTCTATTGCTTTCACTCACTCAGGTCCTCAAAGCTTGGCAAGGTTCCAGCTTCTTTTATATTGTGTCCACACGACCAAATCCCCAGTACAATTACCAAAGAAGGTAGACAAACTTGTGCTAGGCATCAGACAGGCAGGTCAAATAACACTTAGTCCTTTAAGGGCTAACAACAGCTGTCACTGTCTATCTTCATGCATTGCTTGGCCCAGCAATTCTGACTGCTGACACTCTGTGCTAAATCTGGCTCAGCTCTTCATGGCATAGTACACAGAAAAAGAATGAAAATACATTAAAAAGATCTAAAACAGATACAGTGACACAATTCTTAATATTATAACAAACTTATTATAACACACCCTTACACTAGTTGTAGGCTGTTCCTGCCTTTCTACTTTAACTTGAAGCTCTTGAAGTGTTTGTAGAATTTTACTGAGTGTCAATTGTTCAGCCAACACTGCCGAAGAAGGTGATGATGCTGCAGCACTTTGCTGGAATAAAGAGCCACACTCTTATCAAGAGTGCATTTTAACTGAGCTTGCCGGACTCTTGCCTTTGTGTGATCCCATTCTTGCAATTGCATCTCTCCGAATTGATTAACTAACTGTTTTGTCAGATGAGTGTGCTAAAAAGCCTCTTTGTATCTTTCAGCCATGTCACCGTAGCGTCAATAAATTTATTCCAAATGTCATTTTCTGTTTTTTAACTGCGCCTTCTTTACTTATAGCTGATAGTAGACTTTTATTCAGCTCCTCGATCTGACTATATGTCTCATTAAAAATTCCAAGCTTTTGCGCTACTTCTAAGTGATTTACTAGAATGTCTTTAAGTCTTTTGATTTCAGCTATAAGCTCGGAAAGTTGATCTTTCCTTTTCTTTATGTCATCTTTAATATCCCCAATTACTTTCTCTTGCTTTGAGTCCGTACTCAGATCTCTCCCATCTTCACTTGAACTATGCTTAGACATTGACATGATGACAGCAGCTTGTGTAACCGGCAACAATTACGTAACAATCGGGTGCTGCTAAGCAAACACAAATGGCTTCCTTACAGCGAGGCTTCCATGACCCAGGCAAAAAAAGGCAATCTTCTACAATGTCTTATATTATATCACAGTCTCTTAAAACTTCTCAAGTTCAGGTGCGGCGACCTTGCTTTCATTTACGATCATGCAGAGATAGAAGATAAGAGCACAGTATCTCAGAATAGCTCAGTTGTTTTTCTTTTGTTGATGAGTTGTGGAGCGCAAGTGTCCTCAGTCCTCAGATCGTAGTTTCCAGTTCAAGTTCAATGCCTTCAGATGGCAAGTTTTATAACAAAAATGTAGCTGCATTTTCCCAAAATTACCAAAATTCAGCAGCTCCAGAATAAAAAATGGGATTCACAAAAGCCTGATGTGCTGAAATGATTCCACAGAAAAAATATCTTTTTTAAAAAAAAAAAGTTTTAGTTAAAATTCAATGTAAAACAGTTCATACAGAAAAGAGAAAACTGAAATAGCAAAAAAAGTTTTTGTTAAAAATAGTTCTGTTCAAAGTGTAAATCTTGTTACATTTCAAATTGTTTCAAATCACTTCACAATATTTCTGAACAATTTCAAAACGGTCAGAAAATTGTATGCCTATCCCATCATTAAGCTGAAATTGGGTCTTTTAAGTCCCTGTGTACTGGGACCTGCTCTAAACAACAATTGACTCAATTATCTCACTTGGTCTCAGTAATAGCAAGAAAGTTCTATCACATACTAAATTACAGGGGGAAAAGACTATACCATTATCTATGACTATGAAAGAAAATTATATTCTATTCAAATTAAACAAACATTAATATGAGTTAAACTCAAAGTTTTAACTTTCTAAGATTGGCTCTTACAAGTATATAAGTAGACAATAAACTAAGTACACATTAAGCTATGAGAAACACAGTTACTATTAACTGTTCCAAATATACCCTGAGTAAAAGTAAAAATAAACATGTAAGCATAAATAGAGAAATAATAAATGAAGTCACAGTGAATATTACACTCAATGTAAAGGTTCCACATGGGTCATGTATAAGTGTGTGACTATGTGGTTGATGCAGAAGTTCAGATCAATCAGTGGTGGCTTCTGTTATATGAAGGGGCAGTGATGGCTGTGCATTTAATTGGCTGACTGCTTTGGGGTAGAAGCCTAGTAGTGTGGGTATGCAGCACTCTGAAGTGCCTTCCAGAGAGAACAGGAACAATATGCTATGGCCGCAGAACAAATGTTCTTCGCTTTTCTGCTGGAACGGGCAGTGAAAATATCTTCTAGTGATGGTACCTAAGCAGCAGTAATCCTCTGAGCCATTATGATGATATGCTGGAGAGTCTTTCTGTTCTCAGAAGTGCAGCCAAAATACCACACTGTCATGCAGTACATAATGACATACTCTATGGTTCAACTTTAGAAGCTAACCAGGAGCTGTTGTGGGAAATGCGCTTTCTTCAGGCTCCTCAGAAAGTGAAGCCCCTGAAGACCTTTTTTTGGCCATTGTTGTCGTGTTTGTTGTCCATGACAGGTCCTGGCCTCCCAAGAATCTAAAACTCTGGACTGTCTGCACACATTCACTGTTAATGCTGATGGGGTGGTGACTGGTGCAGTCTCCTCAAGTCCAGAATCAGTTCCTTTGTTTTCTTGAAATTGAGTACAAGGTTGCAGTTCTGGCTCCAACTCTCCAGATTCTCAACGTCTTCTCTATAGGCTGTTTTGTCATTATTGGAGATCAGGCCTATCACTGTGGTATTGTCTGAAAATTCTATTATGATGTTAATCTCATGAGTAGATTTGCAGTTGTTTATGAAGAGGGAATAAAGGAGAGGACTCAGCACACAGCCCTGTGGTACCCCAGTGTATCTTCTTGTACTTTTGAAAAAGCATTCATTCTTTGTCCTTGCTAGCTCAATCCCTGGCTTACGCAAGTTCTCCACTGGGTTTTGCAAACTGGCGTCCCTTAACGTCAAAGCAATGCTTTTGTTCTGTGTGTTTTCCCTTTCTTTCACAGATCCACATCCTGACACAACTTTATCATATACGCTGAAATTAACCGCATACTGTTAATAATTAGTTTAAGGCATCTGATTGTAATTAACCTGTAACAATATTAATGGTCCACAGAATGGCCAAACTATTACAAATACCATAGCTGCTTTAGCGTTGTTACTCTCACTGCACCTTCTTCTTTTTCTTCTTTCAGCTGCTCCCGTTAGGAGTTGCCACAGCGGATCATCTTTTTCCCATATCTTTCACTGCACCACTTAGAGTATTTATATCAATGTATCTGAGTGTGGAATCACAGCAGCTGATCGGAAAGAGAATTATCGGTATACAGCATCTAGCATACACTGCCTCGGCCATGCTGTGTATTTGAACTGCTCTCATACGGCAAACGCTTCAGAGCCTTTCCTGTATGGACCTCGCGGTTCAGAAACAGTTTCATCCCAAGAACTATAAACACACTCAATTAGTCCATCAAGTGCTCCTTGTAGAACTGTCTGGACTTATAAGTACAATTACCTCACTGTAAATTTGCAATACAGTTATAATATTGCACAACCTGAACCACTTTATAAAGCAGGTATTTACATATGATGATGATATCATTTTTAAGAAGAAATGCAGCAAAATATGTTTATTACATTATACAGATAAAATGTTAACATCATTTCAGTTCTGCGATCCAAATTCAAAGAGTTAGGTACCAAGCTGAGGAGCAGAACTGACAAGGTAGTCTTCTCCGAAGTTCTGCCTGTGCCACGCGCCAGTCCAGGTAAGATTGAGGAGATTAGAAGGCTTAACGCGTGGCTCAAATCTTGGTGCAGGGTAGAAGGGTATAGGTTTATGGGGCATTGGGACTCCTTTTGGAACAGATGGGACCTGTTCCGCCGTGACGGGTTACATCTGAACCGGAGGGGCACCAATGTATTGGGAAGGCGTATGTGTAGGCTAGTCGATGATAGTTTAAACTAGGGAATGGGGGGGCAGGGAGTTTAGGACAGGCCAGATTTAGATCTATATATGGAAGAACAAACAATGGTGTAGAAAAAAAATGCATAGTAATGTAAATTCTAAGCAAACACGTAAATGTAGAAGGATTAACACATTAAAAATAGCTTGCCTTAATGCTAGAAGTATCAAGAATAAGGTAAGTGAGTTGGAGTTGTATGTAGCAGAGCATATGATATTATAGCAATAACGGAAACCTGGCTAAATAACAAAGATGGGGATGAGTGTAGAGGGATACACATTTTTTAGGAAGGATAGACAGAACAGAAAAGGAGGTGGGGTTGCTGTTTATGCCAAACAGAATTTAAATGTAAGTCATCTTCAGTTGGATGATGAGCCCCATCTTAGTGAGGACATCTGGCTTCGCCTGGAAAATATTAGGGAAAAAGGTCTTATTTTAGGAGTGTGTTATAGACCACCCAATTCAGACAATAATTTCAACACACATCTTTTTAGTAATATCAAAAAGGCAAGTTTACAGGGGGATATTATAGTCATGGGGGACTTTAATTATCCAAATATTAACTGGGATAACCTTGCAGATGGAGGAGCACAAGAGCAGGAGTTTTTAGAAGTAATCAGCGACTGTTTTTTAACACAGCATGTTAAAGTACCAACACGGGGTGAAGCCTGTCTGGATTTAGTATTCTGTAATAATCAGGATAGACTTGAGGGTGTAGAGGTGATTGAACCACTAGGGTCACGTGACCAGAATGTAATACAGTTCTCAGTATTTTGTAATAGTACGGACGCAAAGACTAAAATTGTTAAGTTGAACTTTGGTAGGGCTAATTTTGAGAAGATGCGACAATGTCTAAGTAGGATAGACTGGGATATGCTTTTAAATGTGGAGACAGTCGAGGAGCAGTGGAACAGGTTTATAAAATGTTTTACATGTAATGCAGGACAGATACATACCTAAATTTGAAATTAAAAGGAAACTAAAAAAAACTCCACGATGGATTAATGAAGATTTAAAAAAGAAGTTGCAAAGGAAAAAACTGCTGTATAAGGCATATAAGACTAATGACTGCAAAGTGAATCGTAGAGCGTATGAAAATATGAGAGCAACCATTAAGAAGGATATCAGAGAGGCAAAAAGACAGTTGGAGAGGAATATAGCAGATAAGGCAAAAGAAGACCCCAAGAGATTCTTTCAGTATTTTAGTAGTAAAAGAACAGTCAAGGAGGAGGTCAAGCTCATCAGGAATAGTAAAGGGGAATTAAAAGATACAGACAATGAAATAGCAGATGCCCTAAACTTACATTTTTCGGAGGTGTTTACAAGTGAGCAAGTGGATAACCTCCCAGAGGTAAACGCAACTACTAAGGAGGTACTGAGGGATTTGGAAATTGAAGAGGGAGAAGTGCTGCTCAGATTAAATAGGCTGAAATCAAACAAATCACCAGGCCCAGATAATATTTATCCTCGTGTTCTTAAGGAGGCTAGTGAGTACATATATAAACCCTTGACACATATTTTGAGGAAGTCACTGAGCACTGGAGAGATTCCGAAGGACTGGAAAATGGCAAATATCATTCCATTATATAAAAAGGGTGACAGGGCAGATCCAAGCAACTACAGGCCAGTAAGCTTAACATGCATCACAGGAAAATTAATGGAAGGAATTATTAAGGATGAGATTGAGCAACACATGGCAAGGACAGGAGTTATTCTGACCAGTCAGCATGGGTTCAGAAGAGGGAGGTCGTGCTTTACTAACATGCTGGAATTCTATGAGGTTGCAACAAAAGCATACGATCAAAGTGGAGCTTATGATATTATTTATCTGGACTTTCAGAAAGCATTTGATAAGGTGCCACATGAGAGGTTGGGCATCAAATTAAAAGAAGTGGGAGTTCAGGGTGATGTTTTTAGATGGGTGCAGAATTGGCTCAGACACAGGAAGCAGAGGGTGATGGTGCGAGGAACCTCATCAGAACTGGCCGATGTTAAGAGTGGTGTTCCACAGGGGTCAGTGCTGGGGCCGCTGCTATTTTTAATATAGATAAATGATCTAGATAGGAATACAAGTAACAAGCTGGTTATGTTAGCAGATGATACCAAGATAGGTGGATTAGCAGATAATTTGGAATCCGTTATATCATCACAGAAGGACTTGGATAGCATGCAGGCTTGGGCAGATTTGTGGCAGATGAAATTTAATGTCAGTAAATGTAAAGTATTACACATAGGAAGTAAAAATATTGGGTTTGAATACACAATGGGCGGTCGGAAAATCGAGAGTACACCTTATGAGAAGGATTTAGGAGTCATAGTGGACTCTAAGCTATCAACTTCCCAACAGTGTTCAGAAGCCATTAAGAAGGCTAACAGAATTTTAGGTTATATAGCACGATGTGTGGAGTACAAGTCCAAGGAGGTTATGCTCAACCTTTATAATGCACTGGTTAGGCCTCATCTTGAGTACTGTGTGCAGTTTTGGTCTCCAGGCTACAAAAAGGACATAGCAGCACTAGAAAAGGTCCAGAGAAGAGCGACTAGGCTGATTCCAGGACTACAGGGGCTGAATTATGAGGAAAGATTAAAAGAACTGAGCCTTTACAGTTTAAGCAAAAGAAGATTAAGAGGAGACCTAAGTGAAGTGTTTAAAATTATGAAGTGAATTAGTCCAGTGGATCGAGACTGTGATTTTAAAATGAGTTCATCAAGAACACGGGGACACAGTTGGAAACTTGTTAAGGGGAAATTTCGCACTAACATTAGGAAGTTTTTCTTTACACAAAGAACGATAGAGACTTGGAATAAGCGACCAAGTAGTGTGGTAGACAGTAAGACGTTAGGGACTTTCAAAACTCATCTTGATGTTTTCTTGGAGGAAACAAGTGGATAGAACTGGCGAGCTTTGTTGGGCTGAATGGCCTGTTCTCGTCTCGAATGTTCTAATGTTCTAATTTAAATAATCTACTGTATATTGTTAATAATTATACATGTGAGGAGACAGTGTCGCAGAGCTAGAGAAGAGCTGGTGCCCCGTTCACGGATTGTTCCTGCCTCGTGTTGTATTCTTGCTGGGGCTGGCACGACAATGGAATGATAGATGGATAGAATAATTAAACATGTACTACAAAGATATTTCAATGTTCCTTAAAAGTTTTAAAGAATCAGAGTTCTAAGCTTACAGATGGCTTAACATCTATTACAGAGCTGATTGTATGGTGATTGGGTACTTGGAGAAAGAAAAGGAAGGACAGGAATTGGAGGTTAGTATGTTTGAAAGAGACAGTACTACTACAATAAATTATTTCATCGAAGGTCGCGCATGGCGCAGCAGGCATCTTGTGTGAGGCAGGAACAATCTCTGGATGGAGTGCCAGTTTGTCACTATCACTGCGCCACCGTGCTCCTATGTTTAATACATACTTTAAATCCTATTATCATGAAAATGATAACAAGTATACATCTCAGTATTTAATTAATTCACAGAGCTGTAATATCACGAATGTAATGGATTCGGTGTCCTGTCAGAGGAAGAGAAAGACCGTTTAAGAAGCACATAGTGATTCACACACATAGAACACATCGAAGAACAAATACAAAACAAAGCATTTGACATGCTACTTTAGTTATAATGGTATTTGAGAAACTAGTAAATGAAACGATTTTAAGATAAAGTTTATGATATTCTGCTTTAATGACAAAATAAACTACGTGATTGAAGTGGAAATTTCAAGATTAAAGTTGACATTTTGTATTTTTTCCTCACTGTGTCCCTATTTTTTTTTCCTTTTCTCTGTAACCTAATAAGCTTCATATGACACTCAGACGGTGGGCTACGACTCCCCTTTTCACGGCGACTTTGATATGCGACTTCTTTTTTATTTTGAGCACTGTGCGACTTTGTGAGCTTGGGCTTTCGAGTTCCTCCACCACTCTATGTCACTCAATCAGCTTCCTTTTGTTGTTTATTCCACTGTTTAAACCAACAAATAGTACGTTTTTCCTCGCCTCCACTTGGTATTCGCTGAAATTCTTCTATTTTCTCCCGTGCTTTTGCCATTGTCTTTTCACAGAAAGCTGAACTTAAGGGCTATTTATGTTGATTTGCATATTCAAAGAGGCATAATTCTGGGAGAAGTAGGGAAGTGGCAGCAGACGCGTACACGTGCGTTACTTTTCACGCTGACCAGGATTTATGTAGAGGAAGAACGTGGAAGTTGGCAAACACACAGATTTATGCATCTGGATTTTATTGTGCGTATGCACATTGCCACTTTTGTCCGTACACCATGTTTTAGTGTGAATTCTACACACGGCGTTATGAATGAGGCCCAAGGTGTAGCTTGATTTTTAGTTATTTCAGTATTTTTGCTATTTAATTAATATTCTCAGTCATTTTGCAGCTCTACATACTATATATATGCATCACACAATATTATACAAAGTCCTGTAAAATCAATAGTAACCATTTAGCAACTGCACTTAAGATTAAAGTTAATTATTCCATTGAGATATTTCATTTTTTTGTTCTGGCTCCTAATTTTTATTCTGAATTCTTTATTTTTGTGGTAATCTATCTATCATATAGTGCCTTTACCTGTCTATCAATATATCTATCAAGCAAAAAATTAAAAAAGGAAAAACTAAATTATTTACTCCCAGCACTTTAAAAGAACATCTTTAGAGAAACAGTTACTACATTTTTGGAACATCTCCCTATGAGTTGTAATAGATGACATTATATTATAGCATATACCAAATGGTGTAAAGAACTCATGTATTTCCTGCCTTAATGCCATTTTTTCCATTTTCATTTGCTTATCACTTCCAAAGCAAATACTTAAATGCAATACACTAGTAGAAAATAACAAATAATCGTATAGCTAAATTAAAAACTATTAATAATTTCCTTGATGAAAACCTTGCCACAGGGGATGCACAAGCCAGTGTGTTTCTTCGTGCCGGTTCCAAGCCTGGATAAATGGGGAGGGTTACGTCAGGAAGGGCATCCGGCATAAAATTTTGCCAAATCAATACGCAGACAACAATTCAAATTTCCATACCGGATCGGTCGAGTCCCGGGTTAACAATGACCGCCACCAGTACTGTTAGTCAACAGGGTGCTGTTGGCCAAAGAAGAAGAAGGAGAAGTAGATGGGGGAGACGTGTCCAGAGACAGGAGGAGGGGAGGAAGGTAAAGAGAGTGGAACTGAGGGTAGGAACTTTGAATGTTGGCAGTATAACTGGTAAGGGGAGAGACTTAGCAGATATGATGGAGAGAAGGAAAGTTGATATACAGTATTGTGTGTGCAAGAGACTAAATGGAAAGGGAGGAAGGCCAGGTGGATCAGAGGTGGATTCAAATTGTTCTATCATGGTGTGGATAGAAGGAGAAACGGAGTAGGAGTTATTCTGAAGAAACAGCATGTCAAGAGTGTCCTGGAGGTGAAAAGAGTGTCAGACAGAGTAATGATTATGAAGCTGGAAATTGGAGGTGTGATGATGAATGTTGTTAGTGCATATGCCCTGCAAGTTGGGTGTGCAATGGATGAGAAAGAAGATTTTTGGAGTGAGTTGGATGAAGTGATGAACAGTGTACCCAAGGGACAGAAACTGGTGATTGGAGCGGATTTCAATGAACATGTTGGTGAAGGGAACATCACCTCCTTGTCTCCTCTGTTGAGGAGGTGATGAGTAGGTATGGTGTCTAGGAGAGGAATGAAGAAGGTCAGAGGATAGTGGGTTTTGCCAAAAGGATGGACATGGATGTGGTGAATACGTATTTTAAGAAGAGGGAGGGAGGAACATAGGGTGACGTACAAGAGTGGAGGAAGATGCAGACAGGTAGATTAAATCCTATGCAGAAGAGTTGATTTGAAGGAGATTGAAGACTGAAAAGTGGTGGCAGGGGAAAGTGTAGTTAAGCAGCATAGGATGGTGGTCTGTAGGATGTCGTTGGAGATAAAGAAGAGGAAGAGAGTTAGGGCAGAGCCAAGGATCACATGGTGGAAGTTGAAAAAGGAAAACTGCAAGATTGAGTTTAGGGAGGAGGTGAGATAGGCACTGGGTGGCAGTGAAGAGTCACCAGACAGCTGGGAAACTACAGCAGATGTACAGGGTGGGCCATTTATATGGATACACCTTAATAAAATGGGAATGGTTGGTGATATTAACTTCCTGTTTGTGGCACATTAGTATATGTGAGGGGGGAAACTTTTCAAGATGGGTGGTGACCATGGTGACCATTTTGAAGTCGGCCATTTTGGATCCAACTTTTGTTTTTTCAATAGGAAGAGGGTCATGTGACACATCAGACTTATTGGGAATTTCACAAGAAAAACAATGGTGTGCTTGGTTTTAATGTAACTTCATTCTTTCATGAGTTATTTACAAGTTTCTGACTACTTATAAAATGTGTTCAATGTGCTGCCCATTGTGTTTGTGTTAACAAACAAAACCACCGCTATTGGTCTGACACTAACCCACATTGGATAGATCCGTCCAAGACTGTTGGAACAAAAAAATTGATGGTATGGTGTGGTATATGGGGTACAAAGATAGTGGGGCCATTCTTCATCAATGGAAACCTCAAGGCCACTGGATATGCGAAATTGCTACATGATGATGTGTTTCCCTCTTTATGCACTGAAGCTGGCACGTTCCCTGAGTTTTTCCAGCAAGATGGTGCACCACCACATTATGGGTGTCAGGTCCAAGCATTCCTAGATGAACAGTTTCCTCGAAAGTGGATTGGTCGTCGTGGGCCAGTTGAATGACCCCCAAGGTCTCCCGATCTGACCCCCTTAGACTTTTATCTTTGGGGTCATCTGAAGGCAATTGTCTATGCTGTGAAGATACGAGATGTGCAGCACCTGAAACTACGGATACTGGAAGCCTGTGCTAGCATTTCTCCTGCGGTGTTGCTATCAGTGTGTGAAGAGTGGGAGAAGAGGGTTGCATTGACAATCCAACACAATGGGCAGCACATTGAACACATTTTATAAGTGGTCAGAAACTTGTAAATAACTCATGAAAGAATAAAGTTACGTTAAAACCAAGCACACCATTGTTTTTCTTGTGAAATTCCCAATAAGTTTGATGTGTCACATGACCCTCTTCCTATTGAAAAAACAAAAATTGGATCCAAAATGGCCGACTTCAAAATGGCCACCATGGTCACCACCCATCTTGAAAAGTTTCCCCCCTCACATATACTAATGTGCCACAAACAGGAAGTTAATATTACCAACCATTCCCATTTTATTAAGGTGTATCCATATAAATGGCCCACCCTGTATATATATTGTGGACGCGGCCCGGACACAGACAGGCGGACATGTTGTAATTCACCTCCACACATTTATTTACAGCTTATATTTACAAGTAATATGGTCACACAGACCCAGTCCAAAGCGCACAAACCCCAAACACACACAGTCCTGGCCACTCAAATGCCTTTCTTCGGGCCGCCTCCACTCTCCTCTCTTACCTCGTCCTCCTTCCACCCGACTCTAGCGCTGAATGAATGGAGACGGCCCCTTTTAAACAGTCCCCGGATGAGCCCCAGGTGTTCCCGGCATTTCTCCTCTGGCCACACCCCAGCGTGGCGGAAGTGCCGGCTGTCCTCCCGGCAGCTCTCCGGGTGCCGTCCTAAATCTTCCCCCCAGCACTTCCTGGTGTGGCGGAAGTGCTGGGGTAACAGGTCCCCAAGGGATTGGGGCGCCTCCTGGCGGTGACCACGGGCCCCTACAGGGTGGAGCTTCCATGCCCTGTACCCGTGGCCCCCAGAGCAACCAGGAAGGCGGCCCCCACTTGATCCAGGATGGGCTCTGACCCTCTTCCGGTCCCTCACGGCGTCCCAGCCGGGTCGTTGCCCCTGGCATCCCTGACAATATATATAATAAATGCCTTCAATATTGCATTCAAAAATCTCAAATACTGGGCTTTGTTATTTTCTACCAGCCATATTGATCTCTGATTCTATCTCAGGCACAAACAATTTATAGACAGAATTTTGCTACTTGCAGGCCTGAAAAGATCAAAAATCAGAAAACAGAATCTACTGTGTTGTGACAGGTGTGACCATGAAAATCACAGGGGCTTAAGAAGAATAAGACTCTTAGGGTTGAATCAGTGTGCAGACCCCACCTCGCTGTATTGAGGGAAGAAAAGAAAAATCAAGCATGTAGTGTGACGGTTAGGGACAAACATGAATAGCCCATTATAAGAACAGTAAACCCTTAATGAATATGTGCGGGCGGCTGGTGGTGGATGACTTTTAGTTTTAGAGTTAAAAGTTATCAGGGATAAAAACTAAAAGAAAGAATATTCATTCAAAAATGAAAACTAAAATTATTTAAGTAAATTATTATTGTATTTCACTTAGTCTTTCCAGTAACGTTAATAGTTTCATTTAGTTTTAGTTTTTCGGCTTTGTTAATTATTTTATTTCAGTTTATGAAAATGTTTTTTTAATAACAGTTTCAGTTTTGATTTTAGTTTTCATTAACTATAATAACCTTGGTGTGTAACCTGGCTGCTCTGGTTTCCTCCCACTGTCCAAAGCATGTCTGTTAGGTGAACTGCTAAGTTGGCCCAGTGTGTGTGTGTATGTGTTTGCCCTGCAATGGGATGGACTAGCAGTGTTAGTTCCTGCTTTGTGCCCTAGGCTGGCTGGGACAGGCTCCATTGACAAAGAACAGTATACAGTATATATTTGATTCAAGTTGAGGACAAGGGAACAAAACACGTTGATTCGTGCTTGCCTGCCTTTTGAATGATCATCCTTTGTGACTTACGTGGTGAACTGTAGCTAGTTAACACAGTTGAGGGCCTACTGTTACTACCATGGCAAAGCCATGGCGTGGGGACAGGCCTGGACAGAAGGAACAGTAAACTGATGAATATGAATTATATTTTATACATTTACATAAAATAAGAGGGACAATTCTATCTATCTATCTATCTATCTATCTATCTATCTATTATATAGTGCCTTTCATATCTATCTATCTATCTATCTATCTATTTATCTATCTATCAATTCAAGAGGCAGGTGAAAAAACTGGCAGAGATTAAAACACAAGAAGGCAGGAACAAAAATGAGGCAAATGTATCAAAAGAACCAAATTAAGGACATGTACATGGAAGATGACATGGGTAAAGTAAGCTGGTGCAGGAGGGGAGGTGAAGCAGAGTCTCAAAGCAGGGGTCACCATGAGATTAATGGCCACAGGTGATCCTGAAGATCATCCCCTTAGCTATACAACCTTTACAGCTGTGAACTTTCCTTCCCTGGGATATATAATAGTTATATAACTAATCAAGCAAAGACAGAAACTGTTAAATAAATTTAATGTGTAATCCTGTGGTCTGAAGCAAAGCCATGAAATCACTGCTTTTATACAATGAACATGCAATATAAACTGCTGGGTGCATTTCATTTTAACAAGCATTTCGAACTTCTCTAAATGGTGTTACTGGTATTAACAACAACTGACTTTTCAGCAGCGATGCGCACTATTAATGCCATTAGATAGATAGATAGATAGTTAGATAGATAGATAGATAGATAGATCTTTATTGTCATTGTCACTTTTACAAAGGAACAACGTAATTGAAGGTGCAGTCAACTCAGTGTGAGGTATAAGAGTTAAAAAGAACAAGAAGAGAGAAAATAATAACAAACCGAATGGTAATAAAAGTACTTTACAAAATATGCAAATTGCACTTGTTGACTTAAGGTCTGTATTGCACATTGGGAGAGAATGATATGGAGCAGTTTTATTCTGAGTTCAGGGCCATGATTGCTTTTGGATAGACGCTGTTTTTAAGGCGGTTTGTCCCAGTTTTCATTGCTCTGTATCTCTTGCCCGATGGCAAAAGCTGAAAGAGGCAATGACCGGGATGTGATGAATCCTGTGAAATGTCTATTGCTTTTTTGCGGCATCAGGAGGTGTAGATTTGTTCCAGAGTGGGGAGGGTACAACCAATTGTTCTCTCCGCTGTCCTGATGACCCTGTGGAGCTCTTTTTTTTCTGAGGAAGTGCAGCTGCCGTCCCACACACACAGTCCATATGTAAGCACACTAGCACATTGGTTATGTGGGAGAAATAAAAATGCTCACAGAATGTTTCATTAATGTCCCATCATCCTCCGTTACGCTACAGTTACTCACCCATATTGTTCACTTCAGCCCGGATGGACTTCATCTTCTTCAGCAAATTATGACCGAGGAGGCTGATTTTGTCTGCTTCAACTACGTAGACGATACAGTGCACCTTATCAGCCAGACTGGGGTGCTTCTTGTAGCGCCTGTCATTACAGGTTATTGGTGCCTTGGGATTGAACTGGAGAGATACAATCAGTTTAAGAAGACATAACTCACACTCCCCTCACTCACACACATGTACAGTTCTTCATTAGCCCCCCCCCCCCCCCCCCGCTTGTTATTACCAATTCTTTATAGTGCAACACCACCTTGAGTGCTCATGTGTAAGTGCCAGACAGAATAAAAGGAAAGAAAGTTAAAAATAACATAAAGAAAATGTCTGATTTGGCAGTCCCAACCTCAGTGAGAAGATATACAAGCACATTTCTAGTATAAAGTTTCTTGATACACTTCTGATGAGTAATTCATTGGCTAAAAGCCCTCGGTGTTGGTTTGTTTTATCTTGGTAGAGTAATATATATATTGCTCTACTTTCCCCTATTGTATTATCAATATGTAGCCTTAGAATGCCTGATCTCTCAGACTTACCACTGTTTATAAGGTATAATTGTACAGTGGCTTGCAAAAGTATTCGGCCCCCTTGAACTTTTCCACATTTTGTCACATTACAGCCACAAACATGAATCAATTTTATTGGAATTCCACGTGAAAGACCAATACAAAGTGGTGTACACGTGAGAAGTGGAACGAAAATCATACATGATTCCAAACATTTTTTACAAATAAATAACTGAAAAGTGGGGTGTGCGTAATTATTCAGCCCCCCGAGTCAATACTTTGTAGAACCACCTTTTGCTGTAATTACAGCTGCCAGTCTTTTAGGGTATGTCTCTACCAGCTTTGCACATCTAGAGACTGAAATCCTTGCCCATTCTTCTTTGCAAAACAGCTCCAGCTCAGTCAGATTAGATGGACAGCGTTTGAACAGCAGTTTTCAGATCTTGCCACAGATTCTCGATTGGATTTAGATCTGGACTTTGACTGGGCCATTCTAACACATGGATATGTTTTGTTTTAAACCATTCCATTGTTGCCCTGGCTTTATGTTTAGGGTCGTTGTCCTGCTGGAAGATGAACCTCCGCCCCAGTCTCAAGTCTTTTGCAGACTCCAAGAGGTTTTCTTCCAAGATTGCCCTGTATTTGGCTCCATCCATCTTCCCATCAACTCTGACCAGCTTCCCTGTCCCTGCTGAAGAGAAGCACCCCCAGAGCATGATGCTGCCACCACCATATTTGACAGTGGGGATGGTGTGTTCAGAGTGATGTGCAGTGTTAGTTTTCCGCCACACATAGCGTTTTGCATTTTGGCCAAAAAGTTCCATTTTGGTCTCATCTGACCAGAACACCTTCTTCCACATGTTTGCTGTGTCCCCCACATGGCTTGTGGCAAACTGCAAACGGGACTTCTTATGGTTTTCTGTTAACAATGGCTTTCTTCTTGCCACTCTTCCATAAAGGCCAACTTTGTGCAGTGCACGACTAATAGTTGTCCTATGGACAGATTCCCCCACCTGAGCTGTAGATCTCTGCAGCTCGTCCAGAGTCACCATGGGCCTCTTGGCTGCATTTCTGATCAGCGCTCTCCTTGTTCGGCCTGTGAGTTTAGGTGGACGGCCTTGTCTTGGTAGGTTTACAGTTGTGCCATACTCCTTCCATTTCTGAATGATCGCTTGAACAGTGCTCCGTGGGATGTTCAAGGCTTTGGAAATCTTTTTGTAGCCTAAGCCTGCTTTAAATTTCTCAATAACTTTATCCCTGACCTGTCTGGTGTGTTCTTTGGACTTCATGGTGTTGTTGCTCCCAATATTCTCTTAGACAACCTCTGAGGCCGTCACAGCAGCTGTATTTGTACTGACATTAGATTACACACAGGTGTACTCTATTTAGTCATTAGCACTCATCAGGCAATGTCTATGGGCAACTGACTGCACTCAGACCAAAGGGGGCTGAATAATTACGCACACCCCACTTTGCAGTTATTTATTTGTAAAAAATGTTTGGAATCATGTATGATTTTCGTTCCACTTCTCAAGTGTACACCACTTTGTATTGGTCTTTCACGTGGAATTCCAATGAAATTGATTCATGTTTGTGGCTGTAATGTGACAAAATGTGGAAAAGTTCAAGGGGGCCGAATACTTTTGCAAGCCACTGTATATGCCTTATCCCCAACTTCCCTTCTTTATCTATAACCTCAGGCAATTAGGTGTATTAAGAAGACAAGCAGGAGTTAAGTTACACATAAAATAATGTATTACTGATAATATTCATAAATAATAACAAAATGCAAAGTACATTTGAATATTGGCAACCATACAACCTGATAAAATGGTGATGTGTAATTCAGGTGGCACACAGACTTGTAGTTACTTAAAATGTCTCTAGTTAAAGAATCATTGGTGCTCAGCTTTTAGCCACATGTCTGTTCAAAATGGCTGAAGCTGTGCTCTTCATTGTGTTGTCATCATTTCATGGTGTGATGGTCTTCTTCAGTTGTTAGCAAGAGAAAGATACTTCTACATCATCACAGGTTAGCAAGAGAGATGCTTCTTCATCATATGTTGGTTAGAGAGAGAATGTGGTTGAGCAAGCAAATTTATAGGTTTTCTGTCCAACCCCTACAGCCAATCCAGACAGCTATATCTCAGACCAATGGGGGAAATAGTATATCTTAACACCTGCAACCCCGAGAGACCATATGTTAAGGTAACCTGGCTTTGTGTGGGGGATGAGAGAAAGACTTTAGCAAAGAAACACTGTTGTAAAAATCCTGTTGTAAAATTACAAAGAAAATCCGTTAACTTGGGGGGGGGGGGGGGGGGTTGGGGGGGGGGGTCAAACACGAATGCCACTCACCAAAGTAACACTAAATTACACTGCTTCGCCTAAACTACAAATAAAGACATACAAAACATTTATCAAGTTATATGCAAAATCTTACATCACAACATGGTTTGTCACAGAAATTGTTCATAACAACACTCGGTTTTGATTTTATTCTCTTCTCCTCTATGAACTCCAAGGGACCCAAAGTGCATCCCATAATTGAGCCTGCCCTTTAAATTAGCTTGTTGATTTGGTGGGCTTCTCTTGAAGTGATGTCACCAGCCCTGCACACCACACTGGCCTTCACAGAATTGTAGAAGTTATGATGGATATCACTTCACACATTCAAGGAGCACAGGCTCCAAAGGAAAAAGATTCTACTCTGCCCTTTCTTCTATAGTTCCTCTGTGTTATGAGACCAGTCCAACCTGTGATTGGTGTGGACCCACAAGTATTGATAGGACTGGACCACCTCCACATCCCACCTTGAATACTGACCAGACATAGAAGCTCTCTGAGTCAGTTCCCAGTTCCTTGGTTTTGCTGATGTTAAGTGACACACATTTCTTTCTACACCACCAAACTAAGTTCTCCCCCTGACTCCTCTCCCTTGTCTCATCCCCCTTTATCAATACACCCCATAAGTGCAGAATCATCTGAGAATTTCTGCAAGTGACATCACCTGCTGTTATACTTATAGCTGGGGGTGAAGAGTGAAGCGAGAATGTGACTGTCTTGCTCCTTGTGGACCTCAAGTGTTGGTCATACAGTCCTTGAGTCTCACAAAGTGCAGCCTGCCCGACAGATTGTCCATCATCTTGTCTTATACTGTATGATATTCACAGAAATAAGAAACACAGTAACCCTTTTTACAGTATTTCTTTGGCACAAAACTGTCGACTACTTTATCAAAATGATTGTGTTGCATCAGAATGCTGAACATGTTGGTGAATTACAGTGGAGTCTAAGCAGTTTTTGGGTCTTTTCCTGTACTCTGCACAGCCTTTCGTCATTTTCATTTGGTAATAGGCCGACTCAGGTGTTCTTATGTCACCTCTAATACTTTTGCAGCTTTTGTTTCTTTATGTGCTTTGGACAAATCACTCATAAGATGCTGAGTTGAAAAATGCAAAACAAACAAATAAAAATGTGTTTTTCTTATGCGCTGTTCCCTCTTTTCTCTTCTTGTTTCTTTTTTCACTTTTCAATGCTTATTGACGTTTTATGTTACATTTTCTATAAAATGAATTAATGACTTCTGTGTACAGCATCATGTACTACAGAGCGAACAGCCAACTCCACTGACAGAGCAATACGTTTGTATTCCTGAATCTCCTCAGACTGACTGGGCTTTTTACAGAGAAAAATGGCTATTTGGTATCGTAAATACACCGTAGACCTCAAAAAAGTGTGTGTCAGAAGCTTAGAGTCAGTCCTCAAAATCACAGACAGGACAGACTGGTCAATGCTGTAGACAGGTGGGCAGCCATGGTATCTGTGTAGCTTTAAAAAGTCAGTGGAGTGGCATCTATCTATCCATCTATCTATCTATCTATCTATCTATCTATCTATCTATCTATCTATCTATCTAT
>JANRMT010062857.1:48432622-48467108 GCA_026402145.1 Polypterus bichir lapradei | reverse complement strand
CCGTATGTTTAAGGCATACAGAAGAAGAAATTAAGAACTTTTAAGTATAGAAATAACCAAAGCTTCTTAAGAAAAACTAAGTCTAAAGATACATTTTTTCCTTTTTTTTGCCTTTATTCTATGTTTGTAACTATTTTTCTTTTTATTCTTGTGTGGAATATTTGATTTTAACTTTCACTAAATATTTTAAAATTAACTTTTGGACTTTGAGATTTCTTTGACACGCGTCTTACCCGTGCCTGACTTCACCTTATGCAACGGCGGCTACATAATATTTAGGTTTTACTGTATATAAACAGTGTGTTTATATACATAATTTCAATGAATCTTACCTAATATTTAAGAGAATACAAAGGGATTATGCTGTATAACTCTGCGGGGAATATTTATAAACAGTGTGGGAGAGTTTATAAGGGCTTAAAATATATAAAAATAACCATACAAACATATGGTTTCTACTTCGCGGATTTTCACCTATCGCGGAGGGGTCTGGAACGCAACCCCCGCGATCCAGGAGGGATTACTGTATAGGCCTATTTCAAATTTACTCTTTCTCTCTAAAATACTGGAAAAAGTAGTCGCCAGTCAGCTTCAGTCACATCTTACGCATTACAATTTATTTGAGAAATTCCAGTCTGGTTTCCGCACTGGTCATAGTACAGAAACGGCACTAACACGGGTTGTAAATGACATTCTGATATCCTCTGATGAAGGAAACTCCACTGTAATTATGTTGTTAGACTTAAGTGCAGCGTTTCACACCATTGACCATTCTATTTTACTGCACAGGCTGGAAAATGATGTTGGGCTTACAGGCCCCGTGCTCGCTTGGTTTAGTTCTTATTTATCAAATCGATTCCAATACGTACAGAAATGTGCTGACAGTACTCCATCATTATACACAGAAGTTCAATATGGTGTCCCGCAGGGCTCAGTACTGGGACCTTTACTGTTTTCACTTTACAGGCATCCACTGGGATCTCTCTTTAGGAAACATAATATTAATTTTCACTCGTATGCAGATTACGCCCAGTTATACTTTTCTTTTAGATCAAATGAAGTTACTCCGATGTTGTCTTTAATTAGTTGTTTTAGTGAATTAAAGGAGTGGATGGATGAGAACTACTTGTCTTTAAACACAAATAAAACAGAGATGTTAATTGTTGGAGGGAATGACGTTGATTACAACAATATTCTGTCATCATTTAACTCAGTTGGAATCACAATTAGTTTTACTGAATCAGCCCGAAATCTCAGAGTTCTCTTTGACTCTAGCATGTCATTTAAAGCACATATTACAAAGTTGTCCAAATCATGTTTCTTCCATCTTAAAAATGTTAGCAAATTAAGGTGCTTTGTAAATGAGCAGGATTCTAAGAAATTAATTCCTGCATTTATTTCTAGTATTTCTATTTATTTCTGCAATGCGGTGTTCACTGGATGTTCAAACTGTTCTTTATACAGCCTCCAGTTAATCCAAAATGCTACTGCAAGAATTATCACAAGAGCAAGAAAATGTGAACACATAACTCCAGTTCTTAAATCCTTACACTGGCTCCCATTTAAGTTTAGGGCAGATTTCAAAATCCTCTTTTTAACATATAAAGCATTAAATGGCCAAGGTCCGGCTTACTTGTCTGAACTTATCATGACGTACAAACCTGAGCGCACATTAAGATCTCAAGATGCCGGTCTGCTTAGGATTCCAAGGATTAATAAAATAACAGTGGGAGGTCGAGCTTTTAGTTACAGGGCCCCTAAACTGTGGAATGGTCTTCCTGCTTCTATAAGAGATGCCCCCTCGGTCCCAGCCTTTAAATCCCGGCTGAAGACTCACTACTTCAGTTTAACGCACCCTGACTAGAGCTGCTGATTAACTGTACATACTACATCTCTATTGTCAGTCATTAGCACTAAAACATAAGTAACATGATAGTAATAATTGGATACTAACCCTCACCTGTTCTGTTTCTCTACTTGGTACTCAAATGTGGCACTTGGTGCCATGGCCCACCTGTCAAGTTGTTGTGCCTGCCTATGGTAAAGTCATCCCTGATGAAGGATCACTGGAATCATGGGAAAGAGAGGTCCTTTCATCGGATTGTTTCAACTGTGGAATGGCCAATTGGGGGAGGCAGCTTGATGGATGAGGTCTCCAGAACTCTAAACAAATCCAAATCATATTAAGTGATGTCATCCAATGTTAAATTCTGCTATATACTTCTAAAATTTGTATTTTTATACTGTATTGAGGATTTGTTCTGTTCTGTGTATTGTATTGTATTGACCCCCTTCTTTTTGACACCCACTGCACACCCAACCTACCTGGAAAGGGGTCTCTCTTTGAACTGCCTTTCCCGAGGTTTCTTCCATTTTTTCCCTACTGGGGTTTTTTTTGGGAGTTTTTCTTTGTCTTCTTTGAGAGTCACAGCTGGGGGGCTGTCAAGAGGCAGGGCCTGTTAAAGCCCATTGCGGCACTCCTTGTGTGATTTTGGGCTAGGCCAATGGAGTGAAACTTAAGGCTTGTAAACATACCTAAATTAATAAATTTGATAAGGCAATAGAGATGAATGGAGAAGAAAAAGAAATGCCGAGATAATTGCTTCCTCGGTGCTTTAAGAGCTTATTTTAAAATATTACTGATTAGATCCTGCCATGTTTTGAAAAAAATCTGTACAGATCCTCTAACTGATTATTTGATTTTTTCCAGTTTCAAATAGTATAAAACATCAGTTTCCCACTGACTTAAAAGAGGAGAGTTAGGATTCTTCCAGTTTAGCAAAATAAGTTTGCGTGCCAAAAGTGTAGTGAATGCAATCACAGTTTGTTTGTCCTTCTCCACTTTAAGCTTCTCTGTGAGCCCGCCAGACACAGCTGTTAATGGGCTAGGAGGGATTGTGACACCAAAGCTGTCTGAAAGGTAATTAAACATTTTGGTCCAGAATGACGTTAATTTGGTGCAGGCCCAAAACATGTGACCTAGTGAGGCTGGGACTTGATTGCAGCATTCAGAGGTTGGATCTTGACCTGGGAACAATCTGGAGAGTTTTAGGCGAGACAGATGTGCTCGATATATAATTTTGAGTTGAATAATTGTATACTTTAAGCATATGGAGCTTGATTGAATTCTCTGCATTGCTATTTTCCACTCCTTTTCTGATATATTAATTGAGAGATCTTTTTCCCAGTGTCCTCTTGGATCTTTGAAAGGGAGGGATTGTAAAATGATTTTATATATTGCAGAGATGGTGTCTGAGTCCTAGAAATTGAGTAATATTTTTTCCAGCATGGACGAGGGTGCAAGATGAGGAAAATCGGGCAGGTTCTGTTTAACAAAGTTCGTAATTTGAAGATAGTGAAATAAATGTGTAGCTGGAATGTTAAATTTGGAATGTAATTGTTCATAGGATGCAAAGACGTTGTCTATATAAAGATCTCTAAACAATTTAATTCCAAATTTTTTCCAGATATTAAAAACTGTATGTTTGCGAAGGTTGAAAGAGGTGGTTTTCTTGCAGAGGTGCCACAGTTAAAAGCTTCTTCATCTTAAAATGCTTTCTACATTGGTTCCATATTCTGAGTGAGTGAAGCACAATTGGGTTATCAGTATATTGGCGATAACTTGCATTTATTGGGGCACAAAGCAGGAAATATAAAGAAGTACTGCAGGATTTTACTTCTACTGCGGACCAAGCCTGTGTATGTTCTTCTATTTGTGTCCAGGTTTTTATAGCTTGTATGTTTGCTGCCCAGTAATAAAACTGGAAGTTAGGTAGAGCCATGCCACCTTCTGCCTTTGGTCTTTGTAGGGTCGCTCTTTGGATACGTGAATGTTTTGAGTTCCAAATAAATGAGGTTATTGTTGATTCTAATTGCTTAAAATGATTTATTGATGTATATTGGAATGTTTTGAAATAAAAAAGGAGCTTAGGAAGAAAATTCATCTTAACAGTGTTAATTCTTCCAGCTAGTGTGAGATGAAGGGCTGACCATCTATACAAGTCTTGCTTAATTTTTTCCATGCAGGCGGCAAACTTTTGTTGATAAAGAGCTTTATGTTTACTTGTGATGTTTACCCCTAGGTATTTAAACTGATCTTCAATGATAAAAGTTAGGGTATCTAATCTAATATTATATGCTTGAGGGTTCACTGGAAAGAGTACACTTTTATTCAGAATAATTCTGAGACCAGAGATCTTTTGAAATTCTGTGAGTGCTGCTAAGACTGCAGGCACAGAATTTTCTGGGTCTGATATATACAGTACCATATCATCTGCATATAATGAGATTTTCTGTTCCAGTCCTTCTCTGATAATCCCCTTTATCTGATCAGTATTTCGACAGTGTATTGCCAGTGGTTTAATGGCGATTGCAAACAGCAGCAGTGACAAGGGGCATCCTTGTCTGGTACCTCGTTCTAGTTTAAAGTAGTCTAAACAAATGTTGTTGATACAAAGTGAAGCTTCTGGATTGGTATACAGTAGTTTGATCCATGCACAAATGTTCGGGCCAAACCCATATTTCTCCAATTTAGTAAAAAGGTATTTCCATTCGATCATGTCAAATGCTTTTTCTGCATCCAATGATAATAATATTTCTGGGGTATTTGACTTAGTCGGTGAGTATATTACATTAAACAGGCATCGAAGATTTGAAGAGAAGTGTCGACCCTTGATAAATCCAGTTTGATCTTGTGATATTACCGAAGGGAGTACTTTCTCCATCCTTCTAGCTATGATTTTTGAGAGTATCTTTACGTCATTATTCAAATGTGAAATTGGTCTGTATGATGCACATTGTAATAAGTCCTTATTTTGTTTAGGAAAAATGGTGATTAATGCTTGGCGAAAAGTTTAAGGAAGAGTTTGGTTATCTCTGGCTTCTGTAAATGTTGCTAATAGGAGGGAAGCTAGCTGAGCGGAGAATTTCTTGTAAAATTCTGCAGGGTAGCCATCACAGCCTGCTGCTTTCCTGCCTTGAAGTGACTTTATAGCATCTAGTAATTCTGATAATGCTAGAGGTTTATCGAGTTCCTCCCCACTAAAAGTGTCTATTTTTTGGTATCTGTAATGTATCCAGAAACGCATTAGATTGTGTGTTGTCTTCTTTAAACTCAGTAGAATATAAGGATTTATAGTAGTCTCTAAATGTGTGCATTATATTTTTGTGGTCGATGATTTCGTCTCTGTTCGTGTTGGTGATTACTGGGATTGCATTGCGAACTTCTTGCTTGTGAATTTGTTGAGCTAAAAGCTTATTAGCTTTCTCTCTGTGTTCATAGTAATAATGTCTGGATTTATAAATTAGCTGTTCAGTTTCTTTAGGTGTCAAGAGGTTGAGTTCTGAATGTAGAGCCTGCCTTTTCCTATGTAGAGCCTCGCTTGGAAGCCTGGCATGTTCTTCATTTATTCTAGTAATTCCGCTTTTTAGCTCTGCTACTTTCTTAGTTTTAATTTATTATTATTTGTGTGAAAGATATGAAATAATCTGTCCTCTTAAGAAGGCCTTAAGAGTTTCCCAGAGTATTCCTGCAGAAATCTCTGACGATGTATTTGTCTCTAGGATCAAACTGATTAGTTTGGATATTAATTCTGTACAATTCTCGTCTGCTAATAGAAGCAGGTTGAGACACTATCTGTGAGGTGAGTGTGTGAGGCATAGTGACTTTAGCTCCAAGATCAGAGGTGCATGGTCGGAAATAACAATAGCATCGTATTTGCAAGATTTAATCGTAGGTAAGAAATTATTATCTATAAAGAAATAATCAATTCTTGAGTAGCAATGATGTACTGGTGAGTAGAAAGAATATGTTCTTGAGTTTGGGTTTAAAAACCTCCAGGGGTCTGATAAGTTGTGATCAATTATAAACTTTGTAATTATCTTTGCAGTGTTAGATGTCATCCCCCCATGATAGAAGTCCCATCTAAGAGTGGATTTAAAACACAATTAAAGTCCCCAGCCATTATAATTTCATGAGTGTTCACATTGGGAATGTATGCAAATAAATTTTGTATTAATTCCTTATCATCGACATCGACATCGGTGCATAAGCATTTATCAAAATCATTTTACCTTCCTCTTGTGTTAGGGTCAGCACCGACCCTTTTTACTTTTTAAATGCATAAAACTACTACCTAATTTTGTTTATTGCATCAAGGCTTTTTGACTTTGTCAGGAATCTGTATTTAATTAAAATAAAACAAAAAAAAACAAACAATTGTACTAAATTATAAAATGCTCTCGTGAAAATTATTACCTTTGTGTTGGTAGGGTCAGTTTTGACCCAGTTATAATTTAAGGTTATAAAACAATAGTTAGGGTCAAACCAAAAATCCTAAACACACTTTGAGGGGCTTCTCTCTTTGCCTGTGTGTCTCCTTACCTGAACAAACAAAACAAACAAACAAAGACAGACATGTTCAGACATATAAGGCTTGCATAAGACAAATTTAGTTTAGCGTTGGTGACTTGCAGAGTACACATCTCCTGTTTGCAGCAGTCAAAAATGAGAAGAAGATTTACAGTAAGCCAAGCTCTGGATCATATCTTTTCTGAAAATGAGGCAGAGGACACAGAACAGCATAGTGATACAGATGAGCAGGGTTCCAAGGAGGAAGACATTGTAGAGTATCTACCAGAAGGCACAGACACATCTGATGAGTCTGATGAGGAGGTCACCGATGCTGAAGCTGCACTCACTCCTGCTGAAACTTTCAAATCCAAAAGTGGTAACATCTGTTGGAGCTCAGTACCTCCTGACTTACATGGCAGGGCAGCTGCTGCAAATGTCATCAAATTGACCCCTGGAATCACAATGTTTGCTGTGACGAGAGTAAGTGACATCAAGACATGTTTTGATCTGTTTATGCCATTGTCACTAAAGAAAGTCATGATTGCTATGACAAACCTTGAAGGAAAAAAGGTTCATGGCGACATGTGGAATGACATTGATGAGGAATACCTGGGTGCTTATATTGGTGTTCTTCTTCTTGCTGGTGTTTACAAATCCAGCAATGAGGCCACTGATAGTCTCTTGGATGCGTCGACAGGCAGAAATATTTTCCGGGCAACAATGTCACTTTAGTCATTTCGAATGATATCAAGAGTCCTTAGATTTGACAACAGAGAAACTAGAGAAAAATTTGACAAGCTTGCTCCCATCAGGGATGTCTGGGAAAGGTGGGTGCAGCTCCTTCCACTGATGTTTAACCCAGGGCCAGAGGTAACAGTAGATGAACATTTTGTCCATTTCTGTTGAAAATGCCCTTTCCGGCAGTACATGCCTAGTAAACCAGGGAAATACGGCATAAACATTTGGGCAGCCTGTGATGCAAAAACCAGCTATGCATGGAATCTGCAGATTTACACAGGCAAACATGCAAGTGGCATTCCTGAGAAAAATCAAGGAAAACGTGTAGTCCTCGATATGACTACTGGACTGCGGGCTCACAATATCACATGTGACTATTTCTTTACCAGCTATGACCTTGGACAAGAACTTCTCAGGTGGAAACTTACCATGGTGGGCACAGTAAAAAAAAAAATAAACCTGAGCTGCCTGCCAAAATTTTGCAGGTGAAGGACAGGGCTCCACTTTCTTCAAAATTTGCTTTTACAGACAACACCACGGTTGTTTCATATTGTCCAAAAATACACCGGAGTGTGATACTTATGTCCACTTTTCACAAAGACGCAGCTGTGTCATCAGCAAGTGACAAAAAGCCCATAATTATCTTGGACTATAATAAAAACAAAGGTGGAGTGGACAACCTGGACAAGCTGACTGCCGCCTACACTTGCCAGAGAATGACCAGGAGATAGCCAATGGTTGTGTTTTATAACATTCTAGATGTGTCTGCATACAATGCATTTGTGTTGTGGACCCACATTCACCTAGGGTGGAACTCAGCCAGAAAAAACAAGCGGAGAATGTTTCTTGAGGAGTTAGGAAGTTCCCTTGTCAAGGCACACATTGAGCGAAGGGAACGGGTGCCCCGGGACCCAGCCGCTGCAGCCTTAGTCAGACAGCTGCAGAGCTCACGTAGCACTCCTTCCACACCATCAGCAACACAAAGAGCATCAGTGCCAGCATCCTTTTCGGCCAGCACTGCCTCAACATGATCCTACACAGCCACAGCCACAACCCCACTGAGGCCACCTGATTCTAAAAGAAAGAGCTGTCAGGTCTGCCCTAGCAATAAAGACAGAAAGACAAACGTACTCTGCTTCTACTGCAAAAAATATATTTGCAAAGAACACACTAAAAGTGTCACTTTTTGACACACATGCATCTAAATGCACATGCATGTTCTTGCACACAAAGACGTTTTTTGGAACTAGTGCCTCATTTCTATTGGTTTGATTTGCTTCATTGTTTGTTGTTTGTTTGGCCATGCAAATCCACATTTTGAGATTTACTTGTTTAGCTTTCCATTTATATTAAAGTTATTTTTGAAAATACTTTTTTGCCTTTTTCTTTGAAATAAATATATATGGGTCAAATTTGACCCATAACACCATAGATGTTACTATAGTAATTAATATTATAATAAAAAATATATATAAAAAATTTATTTAAGAGATGTATTCTAATACCCCTCAGTAATAGTCAGGTAACATAACAACCTTTTATTTATTTAAATAATTCTCTTGAGGTTCATTTAATAATTTTTTTAAAATTGAAAACGAGAGGTATGCTGTTAAAGTTAAAGCTCATGAGGTCACAGCAAAAATATTAAAAACATTCTTTTAATGGACAAGGAAGCGTAACAAAGTAACCAAGAGGTAAGGAAAAAAATTGGATGATAAATAATTGTTTTGAGGGTAATATGGCTGATTAAAGACAAAAAACGACCATTAACATAAGAGATAGTAACAGAAAGCTAACATAAGAGGAAGGTTTACAGTTAGATTAGCTGCCCATGACCATCACATATCTCCCTTCAGGATCCAATACTACATCTGATGCTACAAATGAGACTGTTCTATGTATGAGGATTCCCACACCTCTAGTTTTCTTTGTAAAGCTAGAATGGGACATTTGGCCAGTCCAGTCTTTTTGCAGCCAGAACTGATCCTTGCTTATTAAGTGGGTCTCCTGTAAAAATACTATTTTAGCATTTAAACCTGTTAGGTGAGAGAGTACTTTCTTTCTCTTTAATGCATGATTCAGGCCTTTAACATTCCAGCTCACAAAGTTAACTGTCCCATCATGGAGACATTGATTGTGAATTTTTGATGTCATTTTATAGTCTTAACTGGAAGTGAGACAGCTTTAACGTTAATTTCCTATTTTCCCAAGAGTTATTGCCATGCAGCCTATTGTTACTTTGGTACTTATAATTATAAAGATTAAAAGGATAGATTAGATATAGATATAGCCTGCTCTCTTTCTCTCCCCACTGTAACCCCCCACCCTCCCATTTTGCTTCCCCACATGAGGCTGGACCCCACTTCACACAGTCCTGGTCCTCTGACATACCCAGAGACACAGCACGTCCAAAGCAAAACAAGCCCCCACACAGCAGCGTTTTAGGATTACAAAATAGAGATATACTATATGCCTACAATATAATCATTAACAAACTATGAACTTAAAATATATATAATTTTCAGCAATCTTAATGTATTAAGATAATAAACCCGAATAATAAACCCAGGGAATGGTGTTAGAAAGTGGTCCAGAATAAGCATAGTAAGTCTTAATGCAATATTAACAATAACAATAAACTAAGGGTATGATGTTAAACAGTCTAAACAGTCTCCTTTAAAGTCGAGAAAAATAAATAAATAAGATTAAAAAAAATGAAGCACAAACGTCTATAACTGTAATTAAAACGTAAACAGATTGCATCCGAGTAATGATGAGGATATATAATTATAAAAACCCGTATCTTAACAAATAGATCAGACAGTAGGTTATTTATCCTTGCCATGTCATGACAGGCTACGACTCACTATTGTGTTTCAAAATAGTGTTGGGATCAGCTTTCTTAATTCCTTTTCTGCTTCTTCCTTGCTGGCGAAGACATAGAATTGACCGTGCAATTCCACTTTCAGTTTGGCAGGATACAAGAGGCTGTATTTGATATTGGCTTGCCGTAACTGCTGTTTAATGTTGAAGAAGGCTGCACGTTTAGTAGCTGTTGCTGGAGAGAAATCAGGGAAGATACGAA
Source organism: Polypterus bichir lapradei (assembly GCA_026402145.1). Classification (NCBI taxonomy): domain Eukaryota; kingdom Metazoa; phylum Chordata; class Cladistia; order Polypteriformes; family Polypteridae; genus Polypterus; species Polypterus bichir. The sequence continues at coordinate 48,456,933 of JANRMT010062857.1, read as the reverse complement.
TGTGGTTATTTTCATATATAATCTCTTGCTTGTGTCTGAGGAGTGCCATCACCTCTAGCTTAAATAATTAATCTCTCGAAGCGAATAATAAAAGATCTAGGTCTAACGGTATTTGATCCACGTACGCGATAAGCCGCTGCTATCTCAGAATCTGCTTTAAAGTCCTCTCCAATTATTTTAGAAAATAGTTCAGCTGTGAATTTCACTGGGTTTGGACTTTTTCAATTCTCAGTTAGACCTTAGATTCTAATATTATTCCTTCTGCTTCCATCTTCCAAAGCAGCAAGTCTGTCTCCGAGTTTTTTGCATTCAGAGTTGGCAGTTGTTGCTTTTTCTTCAGCACTGGCAGTTAGATTTTCATCTGTTTCAATCTGAGTCGTGAATGTCTCCTTGACATCCTCCAGTTGATCAGCAAGTGTGCTCAGTTTAGACGAGGTTTCCTGAATGTGCTTTTCAATTTTACCCAGTATATCTTTAAAGACTGCCTCAAAGTGAATACATATGCATTTCTCCGAATCTTTCTTATCCTGCTGCCGCTCCTGTCGCAGCTTCTCATTTAGCTTCTCATTTGCCTTCTCGCTTTTCTTTATATCGTTCTTTATCTCTTGCTTGAGCTCAGCGATCATAACCTTCAGTTCAGACAGATAATTTCTGCTTTCGTGCACCGTAGGTGAGGCGGTAAGCTCTATTGCAGCTGGTGTTCCCGGCTTGCGTGGAGTAGTTGAAAGCACGGACTGCAAGGCCTTTTCCAGTTTCAGATGATCTTCTCCAATTGGCGAGCTATCGTGACCTGCGTCACTCGCACTCGTACACTCGCTTCCCATTTCGCTCTCAGCCGGAGACGATGTAGCGGACCGTGGTCCCGAGGAGTCTGGGCTTTCGCCCATCTGATCCAGGTCAGTCTCTGAAAGGCCATACCTTGAGCTTGAACTTGGACTTGCTGATTTGAGCTTGGATGTAGCTTTAGTTTTCATTTCATTGTTTCTTTCTTGTTGGCCATGTTTATACAGTATATGCTTGCATATACTGTAGTAGTGCCCTCAGGGTGGATAAATACAGGATATCTCAGGATAATAAGAAGATAATATGAAAAATAACACCGCTGCTAGCGGAGTTCCACTTCAGATGTCCATCTCTCGCAACGGATGAGACCAATTAATTTAAATAGAATAATTAAAATATTTGGATGGGCAGCACTGCAGCTCCCCACATTATAAACTACCACAGGATACAATCTACATTATGAAATGAACGTTAAAAGGGGCTGAAAAAAACAGTGGTCATTGTGGGCCGCATACACCACAAATATTTTATAATGCAGCCAGCATCATCAAGGAGCTTAACACCCATGCTGCCATATTCTTTCTACATATAGGATGCAGTAGACAGCAAACTGAAAATTTTGGAGCTTACCTGTGGGGGTCACAAGACCTGGCTGTAATGGACAACAGCGTAACACAAGTCTTATTTCTGTACAGCAGGGATTCATCTCACTAAAGCTCAACAGAGTGGATATTCTAAATTGTGGTCAATGTCGCCCCTGAAGGTGTCTTGTGATGAACCTGCCAGCATGAGACATGTTCCTACACATTTTACAAAAGGTCATTTGTATTCCTGCTTATGGTCGCAACAGAGAGTGGAATTTTAGGGCAAAAGGGAGAAAAAATTGATAGGAGATGGACTGAGAAACATTTTAAAGCTCTGTCTTAATGTCATCTCAGTCCAGATGCTACCTTGCCTTCATTCAAGCCTCACCTTAGTGATGGACTTTGCATCAATTATGGCTGAATATGTTCTGTGTAAATGGTAAAGAGCTGTACACACAGTCCATCTGTGACATCTGCTGATGGTGACCATCTTCACTACAGTTTATGGAGAACACGTTGGCACATTCACTTTCAGTAATTATTTATTTTCCTAGTCTTTGTTTAAGAAATATATGTGTTTTATATCATGAGTTTACACTGACATCAGTAAAATGACAGGCGAGTCTCACCTCATACAAGTCTGGGACGTGTCCTTTAATGACGCTGATGATGTCTTCCACACAGCTCCCTTCATCATAGTCACCGTCTTCTAGACCCATTGTGTCACACAGGATGTATGGCAGCCTCTTTCCACCTTTTCCATCTTGAACTGGATTTGTTCGGTACTGCGTGTAAGAATAACAATAATATTTATTCCTAAAGCACATTGTCATACATTTAAGTTGTACAAAACTCTTTACAAAACACCAAAAATGTTTACAAAAATAAGTAAAAAAACTAACGATCAACTGTTTATAAAAGAAAGAAGGAATCCAGTGAGTGCAAAGCCACATGTCTGTCTGTCCATCTTCATTCTCAAACTCCCACAACTTATTTAAAATAAATGCATGAATGACCTGTGACTGGAGGTACAAATACAAAGTCATTACAAAGCCAGAAAGCAACTCAGTAGCCTTGTCCTGCTCCTCGATCACCCCACATGTTTATCATGTCAGCAGCAGGAAGTGCTGATGTTTATCTGAGGATATACACACACAGAACTCACTGCAATTATATGGGGACTGAATATCCCTTACTAAAGATCCTGGAACCCCATACTCTCCTTTCACCAAAGAACCCCTGGAGGAACACAGTTATATTCCCTCTCTAAGATCCCAAAACACATGTAAGCTGATGGCACATTGCCTCATGTCCCTCCAGAATACTCATGAGATTAAATAGGTGGTCCACTGTTCAATGTAGTTCACTGTTCCTCCTAGATCTGATGTTCCATGACTGAGCAGTGTCTCTTTTCCAATACCCTGGTATAAGCTTTTCCAAAGAGGCTGAAAAGTGTGACTCCCCAATTGTAGGAGTACAACCACCGGTCCCTTTTTTTTTAAAATGAAGGCCACCACTCCAGTCTGTCACTCAGGGGCACGGCTCCCAGAAAAACATCACCATCATTTTAAGTTTTTGTGGGACTCTGCCAGGGCTGTGCTTAGCCTCATATCCAGTTTTCATGAACAGGATAGCAAGGTGCAGCTAGGGGCCTTAGAACTGTCTCACTTCTTTTGCAGATGACATGGCCTTGTTGGCTACACAGGGCTGTGAACTCCAGCTTGTATTAGGATAGTTTGCAACTGAGCATGAAGCAGCAGGGATGAGGATCAGCATCTCCAAATCTGAGGTTACAGTCCTCTGTAGAAGAAAAATGGACTGTCCTCTCCGAGTAGGATGTGAGTTACTGCCCGAAGTAGAGGAGTTTAAGTATCTCAGGGTCTTGTTCATGAGTGAGGGAAAAAGGGATGATGAGAGCAACAGAAAGATAGGGGCAGTGGGCACAGTTATGCAGTCACTATACTGATCTGTAGTGGTGAAGAAGAAGCTATGCCAGAAAACAAAGCTCTTGATCCACATCCCTACCCTCACCTGTGGTCATAAGCTTTGGGCGATGACTGAAAGGATGACTTTTTGGGTTCACATCACCAAAATGAGATTTTTGTCTGTAGGATGGCTGGGCTCTAACAGAGATCAGGTGAGAGGTGCAGACATTGGGGAAAGGCTCAGAGCAGAGCCACTGACTCTCCAAATCGAGAGGAGCCAGTTGAGGTTGTCCAGGCATCTGATATGGATGTCTTCTGGACACCTCCCTGTGAAGGTTTTACAGGCACAACCAGCTGGGAGGCCACCATGGATAAGACCCAGGGCACACTGGGAGGATTATCTCTCCCTGAGGCCTGGGAACACCTTGGAATCCCATAATAGGAACTGGCAAGTGTGGCTGGAGAAAGGGACATCTGGGCCTCACTGCTAAGACTGCTGCCCCTGTGACATGGTCTTCGATAAGTGGAGGAAAATGAAATGAAATGAAAAATGAGCAGCAGGAGTTCCTGATACAAGTGTTTTATGGTGAACAGAGGAGCTGCCATGTCACAAATAAGAGGTGCCATTGAAGTATAAACTCTGCTCTCTCGATGGGAATATTGACAGAGCAGTAGGCTGATGGAATCTGCTACTTTAGATCTACCCATCTTTCTCAGCAGATAACAAACAGGCATGGCTTGTGCCTCTTGTAAGTTCCATGTCCCATTACTTTCACACCCCATATGACTTGTAGGCCATGTTGAGGCCTGATCTGGCTCTGTACCCAGCAGTGACTTACAGCATTAAATAAATAAGCAGGGGACCCTGAGTACGGCCAGCAATAGATGACCAAAAAGCTCACAGAATCCTCACAGCTCAACTATTCCTTCTAAAATTCACTTACCTGATTGCTGACACTGGTGTCTCCATACCCAGTTGTGGCCTGCAGTATCACATGACCTCTGAAGATGCTGTTCACCGAGTTGAAGAAGCTGCTTTTACCAGCTCCAATCTGCCCAACCAGGAGGATTCTTGGCTCTTCCACTGACTCTGTCAAAGTCTCGTAGTTCCTTATTTTTTCCAGAAGTTCATTCCTTGTCTGATAAAGTAATATAAAGTAAAGAGAGTGGTTGGGAATTCAGTGGAGACCTTGAAGGATTCTAACTTCAGGGTAAAAGACTTTCATTTTATAGGTACACACTCATGTTGATAGAAACTGTTGAGTCCCCATTACACCCAGCATTTGATGGCATGTTTGTCATATTAGCACTCACAGGCCACAGCCAGCCATTCTGCACTCCCATTGTTCTTTCAGCCATTCAGCTTTTTACAAAATTAAAATGTTTGCCATTTAGCAATCCTTTAGCACTTACAGTGTACTGCCAAGCACCCAGACTCTTCAAACTCACAAAAAGAGCACACATTGGCAGACAAAAAATATGAGCAGCTACAGAAATAGAAGAAAAGGCAATGGTGCTGGGTGAGAAAAGTCATATCTTATATGGAGTGCTTGGGCCTGCTCTTGATGGCGATCATGCTAGGACTTCTCAGAATGACACAATTCAGAATGGCCACTTTCATGCCAGGGCAACTTACAGTCATATGAAAAAGTCTGGGAACCCTCTGTGCCTGCATAATAATTGACTCTCCTTTCAACAAATAAGATGACAGTGGTATGTTTTTCATTTCTTAGGAACATCTGAGTACTGTGGTGTTTTCCAAAAAAAGATTTTTAGTGAAGCAGTATTTAGTTGTATGAAATTAAATCAAATGTGAAAAACTGGTTGTGCACAAATGTGGGTCCTCTTGTAATTTTGCTGATTTGAATGCCTGTCACTGCTTAATATGGATGACTTGCAACACCTAATTGGTTGGATGAGCTCTTTAAGCCTTGAACTTCATAGACAGGTGTGTCCAATCATGAGTGGTAAAAGGTATTTAAGGTGGTCAATTGCAAGTTGTGCTTCCTTCCCTTTGACTCTCCTCTGAAGAGTGACAGACAGCATGGGAGCCTCAAAGCAACTCTCCAAAGATCTGAAAACAAAGACTGTTGAGTCTCCTGGTTTAGGGGAAGGTTACAAAAAGCCATCTCAGAGGTTTAAACTGTCAGTTTCAACTGTAAGGAATGGAATCAGGAAATGGAAGGCCACAGGCACAGTTGCTGTTAAACCAACTGAGCAGGTCTGGCATGCCAAAAAAAATACCGGAGCCGCATATGCAGAGGCAGGATTGTGAGAATGGTTACAGACAACCCACAGATCACCTCCAAAGACCTGCAAGAACATCTCACTGCAGATGGTGTATCTGTACATTATTCTTCAATTCAGTGCATTTTACACAAAGAAGTGGCAGGGTGATGAGAAAGAAGCCCTTTCTGCACTCACGCCACAAACAGAGTCACTTGTTGTATGCAAATGTTCATTTACACAAACCAGATTCATGTTGGAACAAAGTGCTTTGGACTGATGAGACAAAACTTGAGTTATTTAGTCATAACAAAAAGCGCTTTGCATGGCGGAAGTAGAACACTGCATTCCAAGAAAAACACCTGCTATCTACAGTCAAATTTGGGGGAGGTTCCATCATGCTGTGGGGCTGTGTGGCTAGTTCAGAGACTGGGGCCCTTGTTAAAGTCGAGGGTCGGATGAATTCAACCGAATAGCAACAAATTCTTCAGGATAATGTTCAAGCATCAGTCACAAAGTTGAAGTTACGCAGGTGTTGGATATTCCAACAAGACAAGACATGACCCAAAACACAGTTGGAAATCTATAAAGGCATTCATGCAGAGGAGAAGTACAATGTTCTAGAATGGCCGTCACAGTCCCCTGACTTGAATATCATTGAAAGTCTATAGGATGATTTGAAGCAGGCTGTCCATGCTTGGCAGCCATCAAAACCTCCATCCAGAATCCAGACACTCATCAAAGGCTATAGGAGGACAGCATCTAGAGGCTCAAAGGAGCAAAAGGAGGCTCCACTAAGTATTGATGTCATATCTCTGTTGGGTGCCCACATTTATACACCTGTCTAATTTTGTTATGATGCATATTACATATTTTCTGATAATCCAATAAACTTCATGTCACTGCTGAAATCCTACTGTCTCCATAAGGCATGTCATATATTAAAAGGAAGTTGCTACTTTGAAAGTTCAGCCAATGAGAAACAAAAATCCAAAGAATTAAGAGGGGTCCCCAAACTTTTTCATATGACGGTATTTCAAACTGCCTCTTTTCAGGATGGATTCCTCACTTAGTCAATAACCTTTTCCTATTGGTTAATCATTTTCTCTCTATTGTTGACAGTGGCCTACCAAAGATCTTCAGTGCTTCTTTTCTTACATTCAAAATGACAAAGCCATCAAGGCAATAAGAGTTCCCCTGGTTAAGGCAACACATTCTGGTTTTAATTGTAATGTGCACACTTTTTCAGCATTATCCATTCACTTATTTTCAGTTCACCTTCTGCCTTTTCCACTTCTTTTCATCGTATCTGGTAAAAATTGTCCAGCATTAAAATAACATCTGAAATAAGATGTTCAAGCTGTTTCTCAATAATCAACAAATCTTGTGCAATTCTCACTCCTTAACATAACACTGCCAGTATCTCTGATGCCCAATTTTCACTGTCACTCTCTCTTTCACTCTCCAAGGTCCACTCCTACATGTGGCTACTATCTGTCCTCTCTGATAGTCTCCTCCTGTCTTCTCAAATGTTTTCAAAGCTTGTGGAATGCAAGGGTTCCCTTCCCCTGTCTAATGCGTTACTGTCATTTAACCCCAGCTATCTGAACAGCAGTCTGTCAGCCGTACAATGATGCTATTAAACTAAAACATGGCGTACAGACGAAAGTGGAAATGTAAATACGGACAAAAAAAATTCAGAAGCACAAAACTGTGCGTAAGCCAACTCCACGCACTTCCACTCCATAAATTCCAGTCAGCATGAAATGTAACGCTTGAGCACGCGCCTGCAGCCCCAACCCGACTCCTCCCATAAATGTGCATATCTTAATATACAAATCAATATAAACATCACCTTCCATTCTTTGTTTGATTAAAAGACAATGGCAAAAGCACGTGAAAAAAAGAATTTCAGGGAATGCGAAGTGGAGGCAAGAAAAACACACTATTTGTTGACTTAAGCAGTGGTATAAACAACAAAAGGAAATTGATCGAGTGATACAGCATAGCAGATAAACTTGAAAGTTCAAGTTTATAAAATTATACAGTGTCCAAAATAAAAAAGATTCGGTCAGATTTAAAAGTTGCCGAGAATATGCGAGTCATAGCCCACCGTCTAAGTGTCAGACAGAAGCATAATATGGTACAGAGAAAAGAATAAAAAAGGGACAAAATGAAAAAAAGGTCAAAATGTCCACTTCAATCTAGTAGTTTATTTTGTCATTAAAGTAGAATGTTGTAAACGTAATCTTAAAATCAATATTTAATTTACTAGATTTTCTCAGATCTTATCATAACTAAAGTAGCACATTAAATGATTTGTAATCTATGTGTTCCTCTATGTGCTCTATGTGTGTGAATCACTAAGTGCTTCTTAAATGGACTTTCTTTTACACTGACATGACACAGAATCGATTACATTCATGATATTACAGCTAGAACATTAGAACACCCTAGACGAGAACAGGCCATTCAGCCCAACAAAGCCTGCCAGTCCTATCCACTTATTTCTTCCAAAAAAACATCAAGTCGAGTTTTGAAAATCCCTAACGTCTTACTGTCTACCACACTACTTGGTAGCTTATTCCAAGTGTCTATCGTTCTTTGTGTAAAGAAAAACTTATTAATGTTTGAGCGAAATTTACCTATAACAAGTTTCCAACTGTGTCGCCGTGTTCTTGATGAACTCATTTTAAAGTCACAGTCTCGATCCACTGGACTGACTCCTTTCATAATTTTAAACACTTCAATCATGTTACATCTTAATCTTCTTTTGCTTAAACTGTGAAGGCTCAGCTCTTTTAATCTTTCCTCATAATTCATCCCCTGTAGCCCTGAATCAGCCTAGTTGTTCTACTTTGGATATTCTCTTGTGCTGCTTTGTCCTTTATGTAGCCTGGTGAACCAAAACTGCACACAGTACTCAAGATGAGGCCTCACCAGTGCGTTATAAAGGTTGAGCATAACCTCCTTCGACTTGTACTCCACACATCGTGCTATATATCCTGACATTCTGTTAGCCATCTTAATGGCTTTTGAACACTTGATGGACTGATTTAGTGAGTTTATAGCTCTTGGGATTAAACTGTTTCTGAACCATGAACTCACTACAACAAAGGCTCTGAAGCATTTGCCGAGTGGGAGAGGTTCAAATAGACTGTGCTCATGGCTGAGGCAGCACATGCTATAAATGTTCTCTAGGGCTAGATGCTGTATCTCAATAATCCTCTGCACTCTCGATGAAACTCGTCACACTGCTTTCCAATCAGCTGCTGTACAGCTGTCATTCCACAATCAGATACAAGGGATTAAAATACTCTGAGTGGTGCACTGCCAGTAACAATGCTAAAGCAGCTAAAGCCATTCGGTGGACCATTATATTGTTACAGGTTGATAGCAATCAGATGCCTTAAATTAATAAACGATATGCGGTTATTTTCAGTGTATTTGATAAAGTCGTGTCAGGGATGTGAATCTAAAAAAGAAAGGGAAACCACACAGGAACAGAAGCACTGCTTTGACGCTGAGTGCCACCAGTTTGCAAAACCCAGCAGATAACTTGTATATGCAATGGATTGAGCTGGCGTGAGAATATGTGTGGCTTTACACCAAGTTTAGTTTTTATACATCACAATGTGAGTGTGGAAACGGGCGTACATAACACCGTTTATATACATGAGGCCCCAGGCCACCACACTGGTCATCATAAAGCTAAAGAACATACATGTATAAAGGACCTTGCTACCCCCATTTCAGAAGTGCAGACTCCTTAAAAAAAGAGTCTTCTTTGCCCTTTTTTCTCTATTTCCTCAGTTTTATGAGACCAGTCCAGCTTATCAATGATGTGGACCCCAAATTCTTACAGCAGTGCACCACCTCCTCATCCATTTCCTGAATAGTGACTGGGTGTTGAGGCCGTGTGGTGTGGTAAAAATCAACGAGCAGTATTTTATCAGTTCATTTCAAAAAGGCATTATGTGTTAAAGGATCATCTTGACTGCCTCCACATCTTTGCCAGCTGTAAAGTAGCACTAAAGATCTTTGGCAGCCATGCAGCCTACAATCAGGAAAAAGTATTTGACAGCAAAAGATTAACCAACAGGTAAAAGTTCAGCCATTGACTGACAAAAATGGCAAAACCATCATGAAAAGAGGCAAACTGAAATAAATATCACTGGCATTGAAAGAGCCATTTGAAAAATGTGTCGTTTGGAAACGTCCCCCTGTTAAATAAGGCTACTTTTAAATAAAACCTTCAATATTTAAATGTAAAGTAACTTATATTGTTGAAACAAAATGATGACATTAAATATTCCATAATCTAATGAGTTTTTTTTTTTTTACAATTTATTGACTCCTTTATATATATATATATATACTAGCAAAATACCCGCGCTTCGCAGCGGTGAAGTACTGCCTTAAAATTTTTATTAAGAAGAAAATTTAACCTTTTTAAACTGAGGGAAAATATGCCAATAATTATTTGTTAAGGATCTCTTTGTATACCATGTTGTCAGTTCGGCCCTCCGGTTGTAATATGACCAAGCTGTGCGCTGAGCTTACTCTTGAGCATGTAACGTACAGTTGGCCATGTGAACAGTAATCTTGTCTCAAATCTCACAGCTTGGATTGCTGCTGTCATAATCGGTTTGAGTTTCATGGTTTGTTTCAATTTCGATAGTATTTGCAGGATTTGTTGTGTTGAAGTGACATTCGGCATCTGACAAGCATTGTAAGCACACAACCGGTTTCATCGATAAAATCACATCCAGCTTTTGAGAGTTTAAACACTCATAAACATCAAAGTGTCCACTACTGAAATCGTCACCTGTGAATCTAAGATGTTTAAGAGGCATTGGCGGTTGTCGAAAGGTGTAAAATATTTGGCCATTTCGGTACACTTGAAAGCGACAACCGAACAATTCAGCGGCAGCCATCAACTCACATGCAGAACCATAGGTGAAGGGCTTAAGCATTTCACTCTTCTAGTGCTCCTGTGTAGTCTAATTATCTCCTGTACCGTCATCAGTCCACACCTTGAACCTGTCCCAGTCATTCAATACATAAGACACAATGTTCCTCCGGATATCAAGAGTGAGCCTGATATGGCCGTGCAATATGTAACAAAGAGAATGGAAAAGGTAGGTGCCATCTCCGGGCATGGAAACCACTTAGTAAGTGACAGTTCTTTGATCGATAGTGATCACCTCGATAGACATGGTAATGGGGGTTGGAATGATAAAGGAAATGGGTACCTGAGCAATGTAAGGTAAGTCTAAAATACCTACACAATAACTATAATTGTAATAAACAAACAATAAAACAGCGGAGAAGCCGTGGATTAAACAAAAAGGCTGTAGTTACCAGTAGGGAGACGTGAATCCCGTGGCGAAGCAAGGAAGGGAATGTAGAGACCGGAGCGAAGGACAGGCAGCCAACAACGTGGGAGGCGTTGGGATGGGGGACCCAACGCCACCTCACACAGTGACTGAGCTGCAGGCTATGGACGTATATATGCACGTAAGTAGGATTCAGTAAGCGTTGGGAACCCATGTACCAAAATATCTTGAAGATGGGCCCATAAGTAACAAAAACTGTTGAAAAGTTCAATATGGCGGCCGACAGTGGCATCATACCATCGAAATAAGTACCAAATTTCAGCCTTCTACCTACACGGGAAGTTGGAGAATTAGTGACGTTGGAAAGTTCAATATGGCAGCTGACAGTGGCGTCATACCACCGAAATAAGTATGTACATTGGTTTCGGTTAGCGCAGGGAAGCTGCTTACCAAATTTCGTGAAGATGGGGCCATGAATAAGAAAGTTCAATATGGCGGACGTAGTTGACCGTTATGACCATTACGCGTAGAATTTCGAAATGAAACCTGCTTAACTTTTGTAAGTAAGCTGTAAGGAATGGGCCTGCCAAATTTCAGCCTTCTACCTACACGGGAAGTTGGAGAATTTGTGACGTTTGGAAAATTCAATATGGCGGCCGACAGTGGCGTCATACCACCGAAATAAGTACGTACATCGGTTTTGGTTAGCGCAGGGAAGCCACCTACCAAATTTCGTGAAAACTGGGTCATTCTTCTACCTACACGGGAAGTTGGAAAATTGGTGACGTTGGAAAGTTCAATATGGCGGCCGACAGTGGCGTCATACCATCGAAATAAGTAAGTACATCGGTTTCAGTTAGCGCAGGGAAGCCGCCTACCAAATTTCGTGAAGATGGGGCCATAAATAAGAAAGTTCAACATGGCGGACGTTGTCGACCGTTATTGACCGTTATGACCATTACGTGTAGAATTTCGAAATGAAACCTGCTTAACTTTTGTAAGGAAGCTGTAAGGAATGAGCCTGCCAAATTTCAGCTTTCTACCTACATGGGAAGTTGGAGAATTAGTGATGAGTCAGTGAGTGAGTGAGTGAGTGAGTGAGGGCTTTGCCTTTTATTAGTATAGATTTACTTTTTCATATGATTAATTACCTCATAATTGCTATTTTATTTATTTCATTTTGAAACAAATGGTATTTCATATTCAGGCTGGCCAGCCATCTACTGCAGAAGTGGGTAGAGGCTGCCGGCTTTTGGCTCAACTAATTTCTTAGTTAGGATTTCTGGAACTGCCTGTTAAATTAGACATTGAGCTCTTTGTATCTCTAGTCAATCTGTGCATCAGAACTAATTTTAGCCAATATTTTACTTTTATGGCAAAAAAACAACAAACTGTTTTAGCAATGGTGAAAATATCTCTCTCCATTTTGACGTCAATCTCTTTTATTAAAGGCACAAACAAGACGGTGAAAATGTCCCCAGTTTAGCTGACTTTCCACTGTCTTCTTTATTATTTGTGATGGCTGCTTAATTGCCTTCTGATTAATAAAAAGAAATCAAAAAGAACTCACAATACTTGGGAAGCATGTCAATAATATTAGGCAAAGAAGTTGAAAACAAAGATACCAGTGTGAGTTAAAAATCCTGGTGGCAGCAGTAAGCATCTCTGAATTTCAAAGCGCAGTCCATGTCAAATTATTAGATAATGAAAGGTGCTGTATAAGAGACAGATCATGAAAAGCTGCGTAAAAGGAATAATAAAGGGGCAAAGTGTGCAGGCAGATACTCACTTTGTGTTAAATTCCTGCTTCCTCCATGGTTTTTCAAGCAAAGGTGGAGGTGGTGTTGGTGGTCGGTCCTCTTCAAATTAAACAAAGTTTTAGTTGTTAATTTTGGCATTCATGACATTCACAACTTAACAAGACAGCCACATGCCAGTCTCCCCAAATCACAATCAGTTTTTTGGAACAGTGACCACCTGCAAAGTCAGAGCTTGTGGTCAAATGGGCACATGCCCTCATGGTGGCAGCAGGGTGACATTTGTGTAATACACACACAGGCTTCTTCTAATCTCCACACTCCTTAAATCAGTCCAGGCATTTCACTTGGGTAAGAGATGACGTCTGTGTGTTTCTATATAATGAACTGCAGCATCAGGGACACTTGTGGCTATAATAACCAAGCTGGGTGGAAGGGTTAAAATGGCCTGAGAACAGTGTTCAATGAGTAAATGTCTCGTGTCACAACACCCCTTCGGGTCTCTTTTGCTGACAGTAGCAATACAATGCCAGGTGGGAAGAAACACAAGGCTAAAAAAAAAATCATATAAATTCCATAATTTTATACATGGGAGCTGATCATATAAGACACCAGGAATCTGTGCTGACTCCTGATACGTACTGTTTTATAATAAGCTGACACTACACTTGTTGCTTTCAAATGTTTGCGTAAATAAACCACAGGAATACGTGAAAATTATTATATACTAGCAAAATACCCGCACTTCGCAGTGGAGAAGTAGTGTGTTAAAGAAGTAATGAAAAAGAAAATGAAACATTTTGAAAATAACGTAACATGATTGTCAATGTAATTGTTTTGTCACTGTTGTGAGTGATGAGTGTTGCTGTCACATTATATATATATATATATATATATATATATATATATATATATTCATATATATATATATATATACACACACACATATAAACATATATATATACATATCTATACATATACACATATATATAGATACATATATATATCTACATACACACACACACACATATATACACACAAATACATATATATATATACACATACACACACACATATATAAACGTATACATACATATCTACATATATACACACACACACACATATATATATATATACAGGTATACATACACTCTTTGGGGTGCAAGCAACTGTTGCTGGGGTTGGCAGAATCCATCAAGGAAGAAAAATGAAAAACATTATTTGTACAGAATATTAATTTATTTATCCATTCCTAAATAATTAAATGGGCAGGCAATTTCGTATCAGTGCAATACGCTGTTTGTTAAAACGGATGACTCCCGCTCTTACGTGCAAGTCTGCGTGGATATTATGAACTATCGTATCTGTTCAAGTTCTATTTAAATTTTAAATAGAAGGAATTTTTATTTAGTCGACAGAAATATCTTTGGTAGGAATGGTAAAAACAGACAGGAATATTATTCCTGAATAAATCAACTTAAACCTTAAATAACTTATAATATTTTGCTCTCCATAAAAATATATCCTGTCTAAATTATACAAGTTAGAAATAAAGTAAACGTTAAAAGAACAAACATTCAAATTTCTTTACTCTTATGTAATTTTATATAAAAAATAAACTTAGATTTTAAATATCCCAAAAGATTTTGCTCTCCATAAAAATATATCCTGTCAAAATTATACAAATTCAAATATGAACATGCTGCATAACAAAACCTGGAAATATAAATAAAATGTGTTTTTTTCAGCAATAACAAATCAAATCATTCAGTTGTCTCTGCTCATATGTCATTTTAGAGCTGGACGCCTGGTATCTTTTTTTGGCAACAAGTTCGTTTATGTTTGGTGTGAGATTCTGTGTTGTGGAGATTCTCAAGATGGACTGCAGGTGCTCATCAGTGAGGCGACTCCTGTGTGCTGTTTTGTTAGTCTTCATCAGTTACATTCCGTGTTTGTCAATCGTTGTAAAGATAACAGGTTTCATTCATTGATTCGTTTCTTACTGCATCAATAAACAGCTCGTCTTCTTCTTTATCTGAGACCTGACACACTGCATGCACGGGTTTTTTTTTACACTGTCTTCCTTTAGCGGGACATTGACTTTTTCCACCATGTGCTTTGTTTCCGCAGTAGCTGCACTTATGAATATGCTTGTATGTATCAGACGCTTCATATTTTTTTGCTGCCTTTTCAATTGTGTAATTCAGTTTTTGTTCAGCACTCTTTGGAACTGTTGCTTTTTGTCTGTGCACTGCGTCAGTTCACGTGAGCCGCTCGGTGTACATGCATCGAAGTTTCCCAGCTGTGCTGGTGCCATGTCGTGCTATGTCCATGGCTGTATTTAATGTTACCGAAGTCCCGGCATTTAAAACTTTCTCTCGCAGTTTCGCTGAGTTTGTGCCAAACACCACCCTGACCATCTCATCTTCCTCTGCATAAGCACAGTCCTTCACCCGTGAATATTTAGTGGCAGTGTTTCTATTGGATTGCCGCTGACGGACGGCCTTATATGGGCAGGCACTAAATTACAATCGCCAGCGGCAGCCTATCTATGAACTTAATTTAAAGTTTAGGTTTACACCGTGCTTTGTTTCCGTAGTAGCAGAACTCATGAATATGGTTGTATATGTCACTCGCTCGCTTCTTATTGTTTCGCTGCCTTCTTAATTATATAATGCAT
Organism: Polypterus bichir lapradei; assembly: GCA_026402145.1. Classification (NCBI taxonomy): domain Eukaryota; kingdom Metazoa; phylum Chordata; class Cladistia; order Polypteriformes; family Polypteridae; genus Polypterus; species Polypterus bichir. The sequence goes on along the minus strand of JANRMT010062857.1, from coordinate 48,441,639 downwards.
GTTTTCTTCAGCGCTTTTTGGAGGTCTTCCTGGTTTTCTACATACTGTGTGATTACGTGGGAGGCGTGATGATGTCACACGAAACTCCGCCCCCACGGCTTTCGCGCTCATCTCCATTACAGTAAATGGAGAAAAACAGCTTCCAGTTATGACCATTACGCGTAGAATTTCGAAATGAAACCTGCTTATCTTTTGTAAGTGAGCTGTAAGGAATGAGCTTGCCAAATTTCAGCCTTCTACCTACACGGGAAGTTGGAGAATTAGTGATGAGTGAGTGAGTCAGTGAGTGAGTGAGTCAGTGAGTGAGTGAGTCAGTCAATGAGGGTTTTGCCTTTTATTAGTATAGATTTTAAACTGCAAATTCCTCAAAATTTATTTTCTATTTCATTTGTTATTTTATGATGCCAAGTGATTGAAATGTGTTGTTTTTGTTTTACAAGTAAATACTGAAGCGGTTTTATGTTGAGCAACAGTACAACTCTGGAAACTGTTTTTTTTTTTTGTATTTACTAAATTAATGTGAACATAATTCTTATTGAAACTATGAATTAACCCTGTAATTATAAAAGTGTCAAGGTTTCCTTCCCTTACCTTATTCACATAATTGAAGATACAGAATTTCTTTTGCTGACAACACACATTTCAAGATGTGAAACAAAGGTGGATAGGAAACAGATGGTACTTTTGTGACTCCATAATTATTTTCCATTTTGTTAATTAGATAAATGTTTAATTATTTCTTACTAGCCATGTGCGCCCAACTACGTTGCACGTGTTAAAGTTGTCTGTGAAGGGCTCTCTGTTTAAACGCGGCTGCCAGTTGTGAACTGGGCCCTTCGTCGCACAGCATTATGATTTTTTATAAGGGAAACAAAATTACAAAAGAAAACCCTTGGACATTGACTCGATAGGAACGGCCTACTCGGAATCACTGTCCGAATAGTAATTATGTGGTGGTGTAGGAGCATTTCTGCTTCTGTCCGTTCACAGTCTCGTTCACGATGCTATCGTTTCCTCTCACTATGTCTTCTCAACCTTTCTCCAATCTCGCAGGTTGCTTTGTGGCAATCCAAAGAGTAAGGAAATATACACAGAGCAATGGTTATAAAAGGGGGACACATAGGTATCCAAGCTCTTTAAAGCATAAATAGGGATCACTTTACTGACATGTGAGCAAGCCACGGTACAACTGTGATACGTGCAGCACTCGCCGGCTACAACGTAACAATAATAATTTCCGGAACATGCTGTTACATTGTCATTCATTTTACCCACTGTCTTTCTTTCATTCATATGTTACGTAGGCACGTACTTTTTATCTTCGGCAATCTCATTCTCTAACCAGGCCTCAGGAGCTAACCAGCATAACACTGTCCACCACCCCTTTCGTTATTCCGGCACATTGTTGATATCTGTGAGTAACAACGTACTAAACTGGAAGGTGGTCCACGCATGCGTGGAATTCGCGGACAAACAAAGATCAAGATCTAAATGAAGATCTCTTTAGTTAATTTAAAGCACAACAATTTGTTTAGTTTGAATGTCTGTGTTTTGAGGTGTGACTGGTGTACTACAGTCTTCAGTAGTATAAGCCTGGAGGAGATTCTTAATGCAATGCCTATGTTTTAGCTGTCTCTCTACTGCCATCTAGTGCTTCTTCTTCTAATTCATTCACGGACAAAGATCAAGATCCAAATGAAGATTATATATAGAGATTGTATCACAAGAGTTGTGAACGTAAGCTAGCCTGCCTCTTACAAAATGGACATTTTCTTGAAATACGGATATAAGGAAAGGCATTCTGGTGCGAGGATTCTCAAAACAGACAGGAAAACAAAAAAGTGTGCACTAAGTAATAGAAATAGAGGCCACTACGGGTAGAATTCTGTTACAACGAATATCTTTACAACAAAATTTTTATTATAACAGAGTATTTTTATGGTCCCGACAGTTTCCCCATATGACACGAGTCTAAGAAATCTTGTTACAACAAAATACATTCAGCAGATACTTTCATTACAACGAAATGCACAAAAGACCTTGAAATGCTTGAATGAATCATCCACAGAGCAGTTAGTTCTGTGGTCGCAGCTCAGTTGTGCACAACGATCTACAAACAGAAACATTGTAAAATAAAATTCTTTCTTCGAACTTTCATCATACTAATTTTTTTGCTGTTTTTTTTGTGGTTTTCAGTGATACCTTTAGCTTATTGCTCGCCAACATTTGAAAAACATCCATTGGAATTTAACTCGTCACCCTCCTATAGAAATGGCAGACAAGAAAAAATGATAACAGTTCATATTAGAAGAAAAAAACTTTACATTTTTGCAGCTCTCGATTGCAGCAAAAAGAAAAAAGACGTTTCCAGTGAATTTAGAATTTCACCATCAACACTGTCAACTTTCTTGAAAGACCGAGCAAAAAAGAAGAAAAATCTCGGGTTGTAAACCTATGCAAACTGCTGCATTTGAAGATGTGTAAAACTCTGTTTTTATGATAGATAGATAGATAGATAGATAGATACTTTATTAATCCCAAGGGGAAATTCACACAATCCAGCAGCAGTATACTGATACAAAGAAACAATATTAAATTAAATAGTAATAAAAATGAATAAATGAAAAAAAAAAAAGCAGACAATAACTTTGAGTAATGTTAGCATTTACTCCCCAGGGTGGAATTGAAGAGTCGCATAGTGTGGGGGAGGAACGATCTCCTCAGTCTGTGAGTGGAGCAGGACAGTGACAAAAGTCTGTCACTGAAGCTACTCCTCTGCCTGGAGATGACACTGTTCAGTGGATGCAGTGGATTATTCATGATTGACAGGAGTTTGCTTAATGCCCGTCGCTCTGCCACAGATGTTAAACTGTCCAACTTTACTCCTACAATAGAGCCTGCCTTCTTAACAAGTTTGTCCAGGCGTGAGGTGTCTTTCATCTTTATGCTGCCACCCCAGCACACCACCGCGTAGAAGAGGGCACTCGCCACAACCGTCTGGTAGAACATCTGCAGCATCTTACTGCAGATGTTGAAGGATGCCAACCTTCTCAGAAAGTATAGTCTGCTCTGACCTTTCTTACATAGAGCATCAGTATTGGTAATCCACTCCAATTTGTCATCCAGCTGCACTCCCAGATATTTATAGGTCTGCACCCTCTGCACAGTCACCTCTGATGATCACAGGGTCCATGAGGGGCCTGGGCCTCCTAAAATCCACCACCAGCTCCTTGGTTTTGCTGGTGTTAAGATGTAAGTGGTTTGAGTCGCACCATTTAACAAAGTCTTTGATTAGCTTCCTGTACTCCTCCTCCTGCCCACTCCTGATGCAGCCCACAATAGCAGTGTTATCAGCGAACTTTTGCACGTGACGGGACTCCGAGTCGTATTGGAAGTCTGATGTATGTAGATTGAACAGGACCGGAGAAAGTACAGTCCCCTGCGGCGCCCCTGTATTGCTGAACACAATGTCAGACCTGCAGTTCCCAAGACGCACATATTGAGGTCTGTCTGTAAGATAGTCCACAATCCATGCCACCAGGTGTGAGTCTACTCCCATCTCAGTCAGCTTGTCTCTAAGGAGCAGAGGTTGCATGGTGTTGAAGGCGCTAGAGAAGTCCAAAAACATAATTCTTACTGCACCACTGCCTCTGTCCAGGTGGGAGAGGGATCAGTGTAGCATATAGATGATGGCATCCTCCGCTCCCACCTTCTCCTGGTATGCGAACTGCAGAGGTTCGAGGGCGTGGCGGACCTGTGGCCTCAAGTGGTGAAGCAGCAGCCACTCCATGGTCTTCATCAGATGTGACGTCAGAGCAAAAGGCCTGAAGTCATTCAGCTCACTAGGACGTGATACCTTTGGGACAGGGGTGATACAAGATGTTTTCCAAAGCCTTGGGACTCTCCCCTGTTCCAGGCTCAGGTTGAAGATGCGCTGTAGAGGACTCCCCAGTTCCAACGCACAGGCCTTCAGCAGTCGTGGCGATACACCATCTGGACCCGCTGCTTTGCTGGCACGAAGTCTTTTCAGCTCTCTGCTCACATGGGCTGCTGTATTGTGGGTGGGGATGTCTCACCTATGCTGGTATCAGCAGAAGGATGGTTGGAAGATGCAGTGCTCCGAGGTGAGAGTGGGTTAGGTTGATCAAACCTATTAAAGAAGTTGTTCATTTGGTTTGCTCTCTCTACGTCTGTCTCAATGGCGGCACCCTGCTTCGAGCTGCAGCCAGTGATAATGTTCATCCCATCCCACACTTCCTTCATGCTGTTGTTCTGCAACTTCTGCTCCAGCTTTCTCCTGTACTGCTCTTTCGCCGCCCTGAGTTGGACTCGGAGTTCCTTCTGCACGTGCTTGAGCTCATGCTGATCACCACCTTTAAAAGCCCTTTTCTTCTGGTTCAAAAGGCCCTTGATGTCACTTGTAACCCATGGCTTGTTGTTAGCATAGCAGCGTACTGTTCTTACTGGAACTACAATGTCCATACAGAAGTAGATGTAATCAGTTGTGCATTCAACAGCCTCTTCAATGTTCTCACTATGTGACCCTAGCAATATATCCCAGTCTGTAGTTCCAAAGCAGTCTCTCAGCGTCTGCTCTGCCTCAGGGGACCACTTCCTGAATGAGCGTGTGGGTGTAGGTAGCACCCTCACTCTTGGTTTGTATTGAGGCTGAAGCAGAACCAGGTTATGATCTGCTTTCCCAAGCGCAGGCAGCAGGGTGGCGCTGTATGCGTCTTTAACGTTTGCATTCAGTAGGTCGATAGTCCTGTTTCCCCTGGTGTAGTTCAGTGATGCTCATTCAAGGAACATTTCTATTAATGTGGCCCTCATTCAAGAAAATATGAGGTTTCTAAACTTTCTTGGGACCATCCCGAACTGGACAACACACCGAAGAGTGTCCTGAAGTTCAATCACCGCGTCTCTGGAAGACTTCTTATCTGTTGCTGTGGCAACAACAGGTTCACAGCTCTGCTGCGTCTCTCTCCACCAAAAAAAAACCAGAAAAGATCTCGATGGTGATGCAAGGAACATTGTAAATGCAGGTAACAGGATTAATAGGCCAATAACCTGGCCACGACCCTGCCTGACTGCTGTGTCTGTGTATAGGAGAGTGGCAGATCACGCTACAATAAATAATTCTGCTGTTCCTGTTTCAAGCTGAATAAAGCTGGTTTTGTTAAAGTACTGAGACTCTGCCTCGTGTTTTGGGGTGCAAGACAGGGACTTATAGCACAACCCCGATCTTTTAGGATTCGCTTCTGTGGTGCCTCACTGCACCGCTGTGAATCTGCTGTTGCCCTGCCCCAGCAACGGACAAACAATCTTCCACAGATGTGGCAATCACGCTTCAGGACGTACTTCACTGTGACGTTCCTGTTGGGTGGGGGGATCCCAAAAGAGTTCAGAAACCTCAGGATATGAAGAAGAAGAAAAGGATGATTCGGCTTCTGATTGATAACTGTGCTGCCCACAATAGGCTTCCACATTTAGATAAAGTTTGCACTGAATTCCTCTCACCCAATTGCTCGGCAGTGCTTCAGCCTTTGAGTTTGGGCATCATTTGCACCCTGAAAGTGTATTATTGCAAAGAAATGCTGAGAAAAATTCTCATCAGCATAACTGATAGGAGAAGATTAAAATTAACGCGAAAGAAGCTATTGAAATGATTGCAAACACCTGGACGCAAGTTAAAGAAAGCACTGTAGCTACAAATACAGAATATCATTACAACTAAATATTTTTTAGGTCCCTTGCAGTTCGTTGTAATGGAATTTTACCTGTATTACAAACTGACAACAAAGTTTATTTTGACAAAGGTAGGATTTAAAACTGGTGGAAAATAATAAAAACACAAAGAACAAAAGCAAAGGTCAAGAGTCAAAAATCAAACAGCAGAATGAACTCCCAACAGGGAAGCACAAAAGGGGAGCCAAACAACAATAGCCAGGAAGGTGCGTTAATACCTGAGCAAAGGTTTTGAGGCATCATGGGTCTTTCATAAGGCTGAGGACACCATCCCAGCTGCAGTGTTAGGTGGGTCCCATTCCTTTGGCTTGGGAAACACTTACCAACAATTTGTAGGCTTACCATGCATAAAAACAATACAATAAGTAGAAACCCAAAATACATTAAATCAAAGGGCAATAATTGTCAAAAGCTTTGACGTACAAAAATAGCTCAAAACAATAGCAAATAAAGAATAAAATATAAACAAAAGTAAACAGAGGCCAGGAATTGAAATCTGGTTAAACCATCACATCCATTATGTGACTGCTGTATAGCAAATACTGTCAAGAGCGGGCCTGGGGTACGAAGGAAGTCCTTAGTGGCAGAACTGGAGATTACTCTGGGCACCCTCTTTATCTGACGGTCAAATGAACAACTGCGTGTCTGAACTGTTCACTTCAATGTACTGATATTCTAATCACACTGGAAAGGAAAGGAGGAGCAGAAGCCAACCAGATTAACCGTGCACGTCTCAGTCTTTGCCTTTGGTATGCATGTGTTAGAGAGTTTTTCTATTGCCTTCAGAATTTAACCTTTGCATGCTGCATTAGTCAAAGATATTAAAAAATTCAAAGAAGGGAATAAATTATTTGCTTTAAGCGGGCCATTTGATGGCAGCCTAGCAGCTGTTGTCTTCTAAATCAAATGGATGCCTTCATGAGGAAACACTTTAGGAAAAATGAAAATCAAGCAGGGAATGCTGTAGTGCACCATAAGAGCAACCACATTAGAGATTTAAAAAAATTAACTTCAAAGGATTTTTAAAACTTATCTACCATTCTCTGGGGAGAAAATTTCTCAAGCATTTGTACTCCAAGACACGGAAGACATGGAAGAATGAAAATGATGTGTCAGGTTAGCAGGTGATTCCAAAGTGGCCCTTGTGTAAGTCTGAATGCACGTACAGTATGTGTGTTTGTATGACTGAGACCCCGTCCAGATCTGGTTCCTGCCTTGTGTCTGATTCTGCTAAGAGAGGTGCCATCCTACAAATCTGAATTATATTAAGCAGGTTGCATAATGTTCTGTATGTGTCTTGTAACAAAAAAATTAAAAAAGACTGAACTTTCTGCTGCATTGTGACTGTCGACCCCATTACACGATATATTTCTAATGTCACATTAATCTCCAGTGACTAATCAAACATACCTGAAGATGCATTATAAATAACATCTTAATATCCTCTGCTTTCACAACTTTTAGCATTCTATTCTGTTACATAATCTGGCAAATGACATTGGGCTGTCAGGCACAGAGCTTGCCTAGTGTGAATGATACAGAGGGCAGATGGGCATGACTTCAGAATAAAGTGGAAGGTGCCAGGGGATGCACAAGCATGAGCCAGAGGCCAGGAGAAGTTCCACCGTCTATACATTAGGTGGCAGTTGTCTGCTGGAGGTGTTCTAACTTGAACACCCGCAGAGGTTCATGGGAACTGGAGTCCAGAACTGCAGCCCTGACTGGGTCCCTGAGTGCCACAAGGATGCAATGTCAGAGAAAAAGTACCCTGGATCTCAAACAGCTCAGACTTACTTCACTCAAGTCATGCTGGGTTAACAGACCTGTTCTGGGTCCATTTTATAAGGAGCCCACTGCTTTACCTCATAGACTGTTGGGAGGCGGCGGGTGACACTCAACTCAAGGCAAAAGCAGAGGAAACACTTTATTGTTTTGGTGCTTGTTGGACTGATCCTCCGACTATGGTGGGTGTTATTGAGTCTGGGGTTTGGGGTTATGGTGGCACCACCTACTGATTACACTGTTTTAGTTCTTATTTTTCAAATATGATTTTAGTTCATTCACAAATGTGCTGACAGGACTCCATCATTACACTCAGAAGTTAAATATGGTGTACTGTAGGCTCAGTGCTCTGACTTTTAGTGTTTCCACTTTACCAGCCTCCATTGGGAAGTCTGCAGAAAACACAGCATCAGTTTTCATTCATATGCAGAAAACACCCAACAATACTTTTGTTTTAGACCAAATGACTTTCCTCCAATGTTGTCTTTAATTAATTGTGTCAGTGAGTTAAAGAAGTGGATGGATGAGAATGACTCTCTGTTTTTAATGGGGAAATGAAACACCATTCTGACACTTTTTAACTCAGCTGGAGTCACCATCAGTTTTACTGAACCAGCAAGTTATAAACACATATTGTCTTCATGTGCTCAACTGTAGGCACTTAGGCAGATGACCACTGAATGTTGAAAAGCCCCTGTGAGAGCACAGAAGTGTCCAGCTTAGCAAAAGATCTTGGCACTGAAGCTCTATGAGGAGAAAAATGATGGCTGCCTCTTCTCCTGAATGTAATCTGACTGCTGGTGACACAAACGAGACTTAACAAGTCTAGAAGAAAGGAGGCTGGAGTTTCGGGCCTTACCTGGTTGGGATTGTGCATGTCCCATGTCTGTCAATGTACTTCAAAGCTGGAATTAGAAAGAAGAGAACGGCAATGAAGTGAGGAACATGGCGATAGGTAACAACGGCACGTAATCTCCTCAGAATCACACACCTTATGACTTACCACATCACTCGCCTTGAAGGGAAAATTAACATACATGTGCAATGATAAGTAAAAATGTTAATCCTCCAAAATAAATTGTTTCATGTCATTTTAAACAGCATGCTTCTCTTGGTTTCAGTACAAAATGGATATTTCTTCCTCCTCATAGCTGCGGAGCTGCAGGTTCAAATCAAAGCCTGCTCACTGTCTGTGTAGACCAGGGCTGTCCAAACAAGCTGCACAGGCTTTTCATTTGGCCTGCAATGTGTGCCTGTTTTGTTTTTTTTTTTTTTTCTTATACTATGCATAAAAACCTGCCTACCCTGCAATACTCTCAAGGGTCACTAGAGGTGGAATTCCACTAGAGTGGAAACATTTTACCAAGAAGGGAAAAAAGACAGCCTGTTGAATTATTAAAGAAAATTGTGGGGTCTTCAATGATTACAATATGGGGAAGCACTTTGACTAAAAATATGTTCTTGGTATTTCAGAGATGCTGAGTGAGAAT
>JANRMT010062857.1:48354046-48391645 GCA_026402145.1 Polypterus bichir lapradei | reverse complement strand
GCTGTTTCAGCTGTGGAATGGCCAAATGGGAGAGGCAGCTTGATGGATGAGGTCTCCAGGACTCTAAACATATCCAAATCATATTAATGGATATCATCTCCTATTAAATTCTGCTATGTACTTCTAACATTTTTATTTGTATACTGTATTGAGGATTTGTTCTGTTCTGTGTATTGTATTGTATTTTATTGACCCCCTTCTTTTTGACACCCACTGCACGCCCAGCCTACCTGGAAAGGGGTCTCTCTTTGAACTGCCTTTCCCAAGGATTCTTCTATTTTTCCCAACAAGGTTTTTTCTTAGAGAGTCAAGGCTGGGTGGCTGTCAAGAGGCAGGGTCTGTTAAAGCCCATTGCGGCACTTCTTGTGTGATTCTGGACTATACAAAAATAAATTGTATTGTGTTGTTTCCTGAGTACTTTCCACTTGACTTTTATCTTTGCACCTTATCCATTCCATCTTCAGATGAGCTGCTCTTTCTCAGATGTTGTAGACTTAAAGTGGTGCTTGAAAGCTAGTTAACCCTTCAGAGTGTTCCAAATTTCTGCATAAATATGACTTAAATCATCATCAGATTTTCACACAAGTCCTAAAAGTAGATATGGAGAACCCAGCTAAAAAAATGAGACGAAAATATCATACTTAGTCATTTATTTATTGAGGGAAATCTCTGAGTGGCAAAAGTATGTGAACTTATCAGATAACTTGAAGGTGAGATTAGAACCTTTTTGGTTCCAATGAGAAGCTTAATGTTTGTAGAAAGAAAACCACTGCATCCTAGCATGAGAACCTCATCCCATGGTGGCAGTAGGATCATACTTTGAGCCTGATTTTGTGGGGCAGTGCAGCTTGCTATTGTTGACAGGAAAATGAATTCTGAATTATACCAGCAAATACTGAAGGAAAATGTAAGGACATCTGTCCATGGACTACATCTCAAGAGAAACTGAGTCATGCAACAAGACAAAGACCCTAATCAAACATGTTGTTCTACCAAAAAGTGTTTGAAGAAGAATAAAATAAAGGTTTTGGAATGGACAAATGAAAATCCTGACCTTCACCCAATAGAAATGTTGTGGAATGACCTGAAGTGTGTGGTTCATTTGAGAAAACCCAGCATCATCCGTGAGTTGAGGTAATTCTGTATGGAGTACTGGGCTAAAATGCTTCCAAGCGGGACCGATCAAAACCTACTGGAAACATTTAGTTGCAGTTAGTGCTGCTATAGCAGGTCACACCAAATACTAAAAGCCAAAGTTCACATGATTTTGTAACACACAGATTTGTGACACTGCATAATTTTCCTCAATGAATAAATGACCAAGTATGATATTTGTGTCTCATTTGTTTAATTGTGTTCTCCTCACCTACTTTAAGGACAAGTGTGTAAATCTGATGATGTTGTGGGACTCATTTATGAAAGAGTTTGAAATACTCTGAAGGGTTTATTAACTTTTAAGTACTACTTTAGGTAGCCATCAGATTCTTCTAAACCTCTTTGCTCACTTTGTGATAAGAAGATACTGGTCGTCTTGTGCCATTCTCACTCCTTAACATAACACTGCCAGTATCCCTGATGCCCAATTTTCACTGTCACTCTCTCTTTCACTCTCCAAGGTCCACTCCTACATGTGGCTACAATGTATCCTCTCTGATAGTCTCCTCCTGTCTTCCTAAATGTTCTCAAAGCTTGTGGAATGCAAGGGTTCCCTTCCCCTGTCTAATGTGTTACTGTCATTTAAGCCCACCTATCTGAACAGCAGTCTGTCAGCCGTACAATGATGCTATTACACTAAAACATGGCATACAGACAAAAGTGGAAATGTGCATACGCACAAAAAAAATTCAGATGCAGAAAACTGTGCGTAAGCCAACTTCCACGCACTTCCACTCCATAAATCCCGGTCAGCATGAAATGTAACGCTTGAGCATGCGCCTGCAGCCCCAACCCGACTCCTCCCATAAATGTGCATATCTTAATATACAAATCAATATAAACATCACCTTCCATTCTTTGTTTGATTAAAAGACAATGGCAAAAGCACGTGAAAAAAAGAATTACAGGGACTGCGAAGTGGAGGCAAGAAAAATGTACTATTTGTTGACTTAAGCAGTGGTATAAACAACAAAAGGAAATTGATCGATTGATACAGCATAGCAGAGAAACTCGAAAGTTCAAGTTCATAAAGTCACAAAATAAAAAAGAATTGGTCAGATATCAAAGTTGCCGTGAAAAGGCGAGTCATAGCCCACCATTTAAGTGCCATACAGAAGCATATTAGATAGATAGATAGATAGATACTTTATTAGGGTACAGAGAAAAGAATAAAAAAGGGACAAAATGAAAAAAGGTCAAAATGTCCATTTTAATCTTAGAATTTATTTTGTCATTAAAGTAAAACGTCGTAAACTTCATCTTAAAATCAATATTTAATTTACCAGATTTTCTCAGATCCCATCAGCTTATAGCTTTTAGGATTAAACAGTTTCTGAACCGGGAGGTCACTACAGGAAAGGCTCTGAAGCGTTTGTTGAGTGGGAGAGGTTCAAATAGACTGTGCTCATGGCTGAGGCAGCACCTGCTATAAATGTTCTCTAGGGTTAGATGCTGTATCTCAATAATCCTCTGCGCTCTCCATGCAACTATCACAGAGCTTTCCAATCAGCTGCTGCACAGCTGTGATTCCACATTCAACTACATGGGATTAAAATACTTTGAGTGGTGCACTACCAGTAACAACGCTAAAGCAGCTATGGTATTTGGAATACTTTGTCCATTCCGTGGACCATTATATTGTTACAGGTTGATAGCAATCAGATGCCTTAAATGAATAAATGATATGCGGTTATTTTCAGTGTATTTGATAAAGCCACGTCAGGGATGTGAATCTAAAAAAGAAAGGGAAACCACACAGGAACAGAAGCACTGCTCTGATACTGAGTGCCGCATTTTTGCAAAACAGAGCAGATAACTTGCATATCCAATGGATTGAGCTGGCGTGAGAATGTGTGTGGCTTTACACCAAGTTTAGTTTTTATACATCACAATGTGAATGTGGAAACGGGCGTACATAACACTGTTTATATACAGGAGACCCCAGGCCACCACACTGGTCATCAAAAAGTATAAAAGACCCCCCTTTCAGAAGTGCAGACACCTTAAAAAAGAGTCTACTTTGCCCTTTCTTCTCTATTTCCTCAGTTTAATGAAACCAGTCCAGCTTATCAATGATGTGGACCCCCAAATTCTTACAGCAGTGTACCAGCTCCTCATCAATTTCCTGAATAGTGACTGGGTGTTGAGGCTGTGTGGTGCGGTAAAAATCAATGAGCAGTATTTTATCAATTCATTTCAAAAAGGCATTTTGTGTTAAAGAATCATCTTGACTGCCTCCACATCTTTGCCAGCTGTAAAGTAGCACTAAAGATCTCTGGCAGCCATGCAGCCTACAATCAGGAAAAAGTACAAGCATTTGACAGCAAAAGATTAACCAACAGGTAAAAGTTCAGCTATTGATTGACAAAAGTGGCAAAACCATCATGAAAAGAGGCAAACTGAAATAAATAGCACTGACATTGAAAGAGCCATTTGAAAATGTGTTGTTTGGAAAAGTCCCCCTGTTAAATAAGGATACTTTTAAAAAAAAACTTTGATATTTAAATGTAAGGTAACTACACTCTATAACCAAAATAAGATGATGACTTTAAAAATTCCATAATTTAATGATGAGTTTTTTTTTTTTTTACAATTTATTGACTCATTTATATATATCGCTTTACTTTTATATGATTAATTACCTCACCCACTGACAGACTGAGGAGACCCCACACTATGTGACTCTTCATTTCCACCCGGGGAGGTAAACGTTAACATTATACAAAGTTATTCTCTGTTATACCTGCATTTTTATCACTCTTTAATGTAACATTGTTCTTTATCAATATGCTGCTGCTGGAGTATGTGAATTTCCCCTTGGGATTAATAAAGTATCTATCTAATTGCTATTTTATTTATTTCATTTTGAAACAAATGCTATTTCATATTCAGGCTGGCCAGCCATCTACTGCAGAAGTGGGTAGAGGCTGCCGACTTTTGGCTCAGCTAATTTCTTAGTTAGGATTTCTGGAAACTGCCTTTTAAATTAAACATTGAGCTCTTTGTATCGCTAGTCATCAGAACTAATTTTAGCCAATATTTTACTTTTATGGCAAAAAAAAAAAAAAAACCAAAATGTTTTGGCAATGGTGAAAAGGTCTCTTTGTATTTTGACGTCAATCTCTTATTAAAGGCACAAACAAGAAGGTGAAAATGTCTCCAGTTTAGCTGACTTTCCACTGTCTTCTTTATTATTTGTGATGGCTGGTTAATTACCTTCTGATTAATAAAAAGAAATCAAAAATACCTCACAATACCTGGGAAGCATGTCAATATTATTAAGCAAAGAAGTCGAAAATAAAGATACCAGTGTTAGTTAAAAATCCTGGTGACAGCAGTAAGCATGTCTGAATTTCAAAGCGCGGCCCATGTCAAGTTATTGGATAGAGAGATAATGAAAGGTGCTGTATAAGAGACAGACAGATCATGAAAAGCTGGGTAAAAGGAATAATAAAGGAGCAAAGTGTGCAGGCAGATACTCACCTTGTGTTAAATTCCTGCTCCCTCCATGGCTTTTCAAGCAAAGGCGGTGGTAGTGGAGGCGGTGGTGGTGGTGGTGGTAAAAACAGTTGATGCACTTCAAATTAAACAAAGTTTTAGCTGTTAATTTTGGCATTCATGACAGTCACAACTTAACACACAATCAGTTTTTTGGAACAGTGACCACCTGCAAAGTCAGAGTTAGCAAGCTTGTGGTCAAATGGGCACATACCCTCATGGTGGCAGCAGGGTGACATTTGTGTAATACACACACAGACTTGTTCTGATATTCACACTCCTTAAATCAGTCCAGGTATTTCACTTGGGTAAGAGATGACGTCTGTGTGTTTCAATATAATGAACCGCAGCATCAGGGACACTTGTGACCATACTAACCAAACAGGGTGGAAGGGTTAAAATGGCCTGAGAACAGTGTTCAATGAGTAAATGGCTCATGTTACAGCACCCCTTCGGGTCTCTCTTGCTGACAGTAGCAATACAGTGGCAGGTGGGAAGAAACACAAGGCTAAAAAATAAAATCATATAAAGTCCATCATTTTATACATGGGAGCTGAAGTTATAAGACACCAGGAATCTGTGCTGACTCCTGATACATACTGTTTTATAATAAGCTGACACTACGCTTGTTGTTTTCAAATGTTTGAATAAATAAACCACAGGGATATGTAAAAATTGTGATATTTTTTAATCTGCAAATTCCTCAAAAATTATCTTCTATTTCATTTGTTATTTTATGTTGCCAAGTGATTGAAATGTGTTGTTTTTGTTTTACAAGTAAATACTGAAGTGGTTTAATTTAGAGCAGCAGTACAACACTGGAAACTGATTTTTTTTTTTTGTATTTACTAAATTAATGTGAACATAATCCTTATTGAAATCATGAATTAATCCTGTAATTATAAAGGTATCAAGGTTTACTTCCCTTACCTTACTCACATAATTGAAGATACAGAATTTCTTTTGCTGGCAACACACATTTCAAGATGTGAAACAAAGGTGGATAGGAAACAGATGGTACCCTCGTGACTCCACAATTATATTCCATTTTGTTAATTAGATGAATGATTAATTATTTCTTATTGCATCACAAGAGTTGTGAACATAAGCTAGCCTGCCTCTTACAAAATAGACATTTTCTTGAAATACGGATATAAGGAAAGGCATTCTGGTGCGAGGATTCTTAAAACAGACAGGAAAACAAAAAAGTGTGCACTAAGTACTAGAAATAGAGGCCAGCAGTATCTTTCCACTAATTAACGGTTAAACTACGGGTAAAATTCCGTTACAACGAAATTTTCATTACAACGGAGTGTTTTTATGGTCCCAACAGTTTCCCCATATGACACGAATCTATAGCAATCTCGTTACAACAAAATACATTCAGCAGATACTTTCATTACAACAAAGTGCCCAAAAGACTTTGAAATGCCTGAATGAATCATCCACAGAGTATTTAGTTCTGTGGTCGCAGCTCAGTTGTGCACAACGATCCCCAAACAGAAACATTGTAAAAAAATTCTTTCTTCGAACTTTCCTCGTACTGATTTTTTTGCTGTTTTTGTTTTTGGTGGTTTTCAGTGATACCTTTTCCTTATTGCTCGTCAACATTTGAAAAACATCCATTGGAATTTAACTCAATGTCACCTTCCTATAGAAATGGCAGACATGAAAAAATAAC
This sequence comes from Polypterus bichir lapradei, assembly GCA_026402145.1. Taxonomy (NCBI): domain Eukaryota; kingdom Metazoa; phylum Chordata; class Cladistia; order Polypteriformes; family Polypteridae; genus Polypterus; species Polypterus bichir. The sequence goes on along the minus strand of JANRMT010062857.1, from coordinate 48,385,311 downwards.
AGTTCATACTAGAAAAACAATCTTTAAATTTTTGCAGCTCTCAATTGCAGCAAAAAGAAAAAAGACGTTGCCAGTGAGTTTGGAATTTCACCATCGACACTGTCAACTTTCTTGAAAGACCGAGCAAAAAAAGAAGAAAAATCTTGGGATGCAAACGTATGCATACTGCTTCATTTGAAGATGTCTAAAAAGCCATTTTTATGTGGTTCAGTGACGCTCGTTCAAGGAACAGTCCTATTAATGCAGAACTCATTCAAGAAAATGTGAGGATTCTAAACTCTCTTGGGACCTCCCCGAACTGGACAACACGCCAAAGAGTGTCCCGAAGTTCGATCACCCCGTCTCTGGAAGACTGTTTATCTGTTGCCGGGGCAACAACAGGTTCACAGCTCTGCTGTGTTTCTCCGCCAAAGAAAACAGAAAAAATCTTGATGGGTGATGCAAGGAACATTGTAAATGCAGGTAACAGGATTAGTAGGCCACTTAACTGGCCACGGCCCTGCCTGACTGCTGTGTCTGTATAGGAGAGTGGCAGATCCCGCTACAATAAATAACCCTGCTGTTCCTGTTTCAAGCTGAATAAAGCTGGTTTTGCTAAAGTACTGAGACTATGCCTCGTGTTTTGGGGTGCAAGACAGGGACTTATAGCACGACCCCGATCTTTTAGGATTCACTTTTGTGGCGCCTCACTGCACCGCTGTGAACCTGCTGTTGCCCTGCCCCAGCAACGGACAAACAATCTTCCACAGACGCGGCAATCCCGCTTCAGGACGCACTTCAGCGTGACGTTCACGTTGGGTGGGGGATCCCAAAACAGTTCAGAAACCTCAGGATATGAAGAAGAAGAAAAGGATGATTCAGCTTCTGATTGATAACTGTGCTGCCCACAATAGGCTTCCACATTTAGATAAAGTTCGCACTGAATTCCTCCCACCCAATTGCACGGCAGTGCTTCAGCCATTGGGTTTGGGCATCATTCACACCCTGAAAGTGTATTAGCGCAAAGAAATGCTGAGAAAAATTCTCATCAGCATAACTTGTAGACAGGAGAAGATTAAAATTAATGAGAAAGAAGCTATTGAAATGATTGCAAACACCTGGACGCAAGTTAAAGAAAGCACTGTAGCAACAAATACAGAATCTCATTATAATGAAATTTTCATTACAACGATATACTTTTTAGGTCCCTTGCAGTTCGTTGTAATGGAATTTTACCTGTATTACCAACTGACAACAAAGTTTATTTTGACAAAGGTAGGATTTAAAACTGGTGGAAAATACTGCAATAAAAACACAAAGAACAAAAGCAAAAGTCAAGAGTTAAAAATCAAATAGCAGAATGAACTCCCAACAGGGAAGCACAAAAGGGGAGCCAAACAACAATAGCCAGGAAGGTGCGTTAATAACTGAGCAAAGGCTTTGAGGCATCATGGGTGTTTTATAAGGCTGAGGACAGCACCACAGCTGCAGTGGTACGTGGGTCCCAATCCTTTGGCTCGGGAAACACTTACCAACAATTTGTAGGCTTACCATGCTTAAAAAGAATACAATAACTAGAAACCCAAAATACATTAAATCAAAGGACAATAATTGTCAAATGCTTTGACATACAAAAATAGTCCAAAACAATAGCAAATAAAGAATAAAATATCAACAAAAGAAAACAGAGGCCAAGAATGGAAACCTGGTTAAAACCATCACATCCATTATGTGACTGCTGTATAGCAAATACTGTCAAGAGCGGGCCTGGGGTACGAAGGAAGTCCTTAGTGGAGCCCACTCTGGGCACTCTTTATCTGACGGTCAAATGAACAACTGCGTGTCTGAACTGTTCACTTCAACGTACTGATATTCTAATCACACTGGAGAGGAAAGAAGGAGCAGAAGCCAACCAGATTAACCGTAAACGTCTCAGTCTTTGCCTTTGGTATGCATGTGTTAGAGAGTTTTTCTATTGCCTTCAGAATTTAACCTTTGCATGCTGCATTAGTCAAAGATTAAAAAATTCAAAGAAGGGAATAAATTATTTGCTTTAAGTGGCCCATTTGATGGCAGCCTAGCAGCTGTTGTCTTCTAAATCAAATGGATGCCTGCATGAGGAAACACTTCAGGAAAAATAAAAATCAAGCAGGGAATGCTGTAGTGCACCATAAGAGCAACCACATTAGAGATTTCAAAAAATTAACTTCAAAGGATTTTTAAAACTTATCTACCATTCTCTGGGGAGAAAATTTCTCAAGCATTTGTTCTCCAAGACACAGAAGACATGGAAGAATGAAAATGATGTGTCAGGTTAGCAGGTGATTCCAAAGTGGCCCTTGTGTAAGTCTGAATGCACGTACAGTATGTGTGTTTGTATGACTGAGACACCCCGTCCAGATCTGGTTCCTGCCTTGTGTCTAATGCTGCTAAGAGAGGTGCCATCCTACAAATCTGAATTATATTAAGCAGGTTGGATAATGTTCTCTATGAGTCTGGTATTAAAAAAAAATGAAAAGAGACTGAAATTTCTGCTACATTGTGACTGTCAACCCCATCACACGATATATTTCTAATGTCACATTAATCTACAGTGACTAATCAAACATACCTGAAGATGCATTATAAATAACATCTTAATATCCTCTGCTTTCACAACTTTTAGCATTCTATTCTGTTACATAATCTGGCAGATGACATTGGGCTCTCAGGCACAGAGCTTGCCTTTGATTGATACAGAGGGCAGATGGGCATCCCAGTTGAACAACGGCATGACTTCAGAATCAAATGGAAGGTGCCAGGGGATGTGCAAGCATGAGCCAGATGCCAGGAGAAGTTCCACCCCTTATACATTAGGTGGCAGTTGTCCGCTGGAGGTGTTCTAGCTTAAACACCCGCAGGGGTTCATGGGAACTGGAGTCCAGAAGTGCAGCCCTGACAGGGTCTCTGAGTGCCACAAGGAGGCACTGTCAGAGAAGGACTATCCTGAATCTCCAACAGCTCAGACGTACTCCCCACAAGTCATGCTGGGTCACCAGAAGCTGTTCTGGGTCCATTTTAAAAGGAGCCCACTGCTTTACCTCAGAGACTGTTGGGAGGCAGCAGGTGACACTCAACTGAAGGCAAAAGGAGAGGAAACTCTTTATTGTTTGTGTGGTTTTTGGTCTGTTTCATTCTTTTGGTGCTTGTTGGACTGATCCTGTGACTATGGTGGGTATTAATGAGTCTGGGGTTTGGGGTTCTGGTGGCACCACCTACTGATTACGCCGTTTTAGTTCTTATTTATCAAATATGATTTTAGTTCATTCAGAAATGTGCTGACAGGACTCCATCATTACACTCAGAAGTTAAATATGGTGTACTGCAGGCTCAGTGCTCTGACCTTTACTGTTTCCACTTTACAAGCCTTCATTGGGAAGTCTTCAGAAAACACAGCATCAGTTTTCACTCAAATGCAGAAAACACCCAACAATACTTTTGTTTTAGACCAAATGACTTTCCTCCAATGTTGTCTTTAATTAATTGTGTCAGTGAGTTAAAGAAGTGGATGGATGAGAATGACTCTCTGTTTTTAATGGGGAAATGAAACACCATTCTGACACTTTTTAACTCAGCTGGAGTCACCGTCAGTTTTACTGAACCAGCAAGTTATAAACACATGTGGTCTTCATGTGCTCAACTGTAGGCACTTAGGCAGATGACCACTGAATGTTGAAAAGCCCCTGTGAGAGCACAGAAGTGTCCAGCTTAGCAAAAGATCTTGGCACTGAAGCTGTATGAGGAGAAAAATGATGGCTGCCTCTTCTCCTGAATGTAATCTGACTGCTGGTGACAAAGACAAGACTTAACAAGTCTAAAAGGAAGGAGACTGGAGTGGCGGGCCTCACCTAGTTTGTATAGTAGAGGATCCATGTCTGTCAATGTACTTCAAAGCTGGAATTAGAAAGAAGAGAAAGTCAATGAAGTGAGGAACATGGCGATAGGTAACAACGGCACGTAATCTCCTCAGAATCACACACCTTATGACTTACCACATCACTCGCCTTGAAGGGAAAATTAACATACATGTGCAATGATAAGTAAAAATGTGAATCCTCCAAAATAAATTGTTTCATGTCATTTTAAACAGCATGCTTCTCTTGGTTTCAGTACAAAATGGACGTTTCTTCCTCCTCATAGCTGCGGAGCTGCAGGTTCAAACCAATGTCTGCTCACTGTCTGTGTAGACCAGGGCTGTCCAAACAAGCTGCACAGGCTTTTCATTTGGCCTGCAATGTGTGCCTGTTTTTTTTTCTTATACTATGCATAAAAACCTGCCTACCCTGCAATACTCTCAAGGGCCACTAGAGGTCAGGGAGCACTAAATAGTGCTGATTTGAAAAACTGCCAGAGTGGAAACATTTTACCAAAAGGGGAAAAAAGACAGCCTGTTGAATTATCAAAGAAAATTGTGGGGTCTTCAATGATTACAATATGGGGAAGCACGTTGACTAAAAATATGTTCTTGGTATTTCAGAGATGCTGAGTGAGAATGAAGATGAAGGAGGTGAAACTCATGAACTAATAGCAGGGTGAAGTCCTCATCTGGCTTAGTTATTCTTTATGAGCTCAATTTGAATACGTATAGAAATGTGCTTTCAGGACTCCATCATTACACTCAGGTGTTAAATATGGTGTCTCACAGGGATCAGTATTGGGATCTTAACTGTTTGACTTTATGTGCTTCCATTGGGAACGCTCATTAGAAAACGTCACATTCATTTTCTCTATTTGGAAGATGACACTCAGTTATACCTTTCATCTAAACCAAGTGACATTTCCCTGATGTTGTCCTTCATTAGTTCTCTCAGTGAGCTAAAGGAGTGGATGTATGAGAACAACTTGACTCTGAATACAGTAATCCCTCGCTATATCGCGCTTCGACTTTCGCGGCTTCACTCTATCGCGGATTTTATATGAAAGCATAACTAAATATATAACGCGGATTTTTCGCTGCTTCGCGGGTTCTGCGGACAATGTGTCTTTTTACTTCCTGTACATGCTTCCTCAGTTGGTTTGCCCAGTTGATTTCATACAAGGGACGCTATTGGCGGATGGCTGAGAAGCTAACCAATCAGAGCAGGCAGTTAAGTTCTCCTGACTGAGAAGCTAACCATTCAGAGCACGCAGTTGAGTTCCTGCCTGCTGAATGCAGTGTTAACCAGGAAGTCACGTCTCGCTCATTCAGCATCAACGTGTTTCGCTGTGTAAAGAGTTGTGCTCTTTTGTGTTTATCTTTGTGCATAGTCAAGCCCTTCATTATGGCTCCAAAACAATCTGCTACTGCTTCAGGGGCCGTGCCCAAGCGCAAGAAGAAGATGTTAACGATTGCCGTAAAGGTAAACGTTTTGGATTTGTTGAAGGCTACGATTCTTTTTATTTAAAAAGTAGGAAAGGAATATAAGATCTATGGGTCCAGTGTCCTTTTAACCAGGGTGCAAAACGAGTTGTAAGTGGATGTAATAAGGCAGTAGTCTGGATGGAATCTGCTTTAGGGATTTGGATTGAAGACTGCCAGAAGAAGAACAACGGCAGTGCTACACAATCGCCTGAAGTGGCTCCTTTACAAGGGCTGTAACGCTCTCCTTTGCTGTGCAGTAAAATTAAACTCATTGTTATCGGACAAATCATCGTGTCATTGTTGGTGAGTAACCATAATTATTTTTCTTCTTTCAGTGCTTAGTACATGTACGTACGTTTAGTGTCACTGTACACATTTATTGTATACTATTTTTCTTGCATTGTACGTATTTATTGCTGGTGGCCTGTCTATCGTAATGGCTGTAACATATGTGATATCGGAGACACTCAATATCTTTAAAATAATATTTAGGTTTTACTGTATATAAACAGTGTGTTTATATACATAATTTCAATGAATCTTACCTAATATCTAAGAGAATACAAAGGGATTATGCTGTATAACTCTGCAGGGAATATTTATAAACAGTGCGGGAGAGTCTATAAGGGCTTAAAATATATAAAAATAACCATACAAACATATGGTTTCTACTTCGCGGATTTTCACCTATCGCGGGGGGGTCTGGAACACAACCCCCGCGATCGAGGAGGGATTACTGTACAGAAAAAAACACCAATGCTATTTATTAAGGGAATGATGAGAACATAGCAAGATTCTGTCACTTTTTAACTCAATTACTGAACAATAGCATGTCCTTTAAATAAAACACATAAAAAACTAATCTAAATAATTTTAAAATGTCAAACAATTATAACATTTCCTAATTATTGAGGATACTGAGAAATTACTTCATGCATTATTTTCTAGTAAGGCTGACTACTGCAATGTGATGCTCACTGGTTGCTCAAATTGTGCTACAGGCGGCTTTCAGCTCATTCAAAATGCTGCCACAAGAATTATTACAAGAACAAGAAAGTACAAACTCATAACTCCAGTTCTCAAATCCTTTCACTGACACCTGGTTAAGTTTAGGTCTAATTTCAAAATCCTCCTTTAAACTTATAAAGCCTTAAATGGACTAGGCCCTGCTTACTTATCTGAACCTATCACTGCGAACAAATCAGAGCGCATGTTGAGATCTCAAATTTGAGCATTTTGTTACCAGACCCTGAAACTGTGGAATGATCTGCTTGCTAATATAAGAGATGCCCCTTCATTCCCAGTCTAAGGACTCACAGCTTCAGTTTAGCATACCCTGAGTAGAGCTGCTGATAAGCTGTGCAGACTGCAGTTATGCTTGTTAGTCATTTGTACAAAATTAGAAGCAATAAACTATGTATAAACCATTAATAACTCTCCTCTATTGTGTTGCTCTTCTCATTATCTTGATGTCCACTTGGTGCCACTGTTCTCCTGCCCATAGAAAAGTCATCTAAGATAGTGGGAGCCTTGGAATCATTGAATGGAAAGATTATCTCATCAAACTGGACAACAATGACAGACTTGACTATAAAATGACCAGCAGGGGGTGGGCGGCCAGTCAGCTGAGGTCTCCAAGACTGTCACTGTGTCTGACTCTGACTTTCTCTCTTACGACTGACTGATTTACTTTCCCCATTGATGCTGCTGACTGAGTTTTTGTTTCCCTCTCATCTGTTATCAACTGGCCGTAGTTCAAAAATTAATTAATGGACAGATGTTGCTGGTTTTCATTTATGTTAATAAGTTTCTATTTTGTTTTCTGTATGTTTTAAAAAATCTGTATCTTTAAGTGTACTAATTCTGTATTTAATAATTTGTAACATCTCTACTTGCATTTTACCTGAGGAACCGTCACAGACGACCAGCTCCGAGAATAGCACTCTACAAAAATAAACTGAATTGAATTGAAGGGGCAGCCCATATGTACAGGATTTTGGAGAAACATATGGACATTCGTTGTACTCCTGGCATTATAAAAATGGTAGCAGAGAATTAGAAAATAGAAAAAAAATGCTAACTTATAAATCATTATAAACATCCCAACTGCTGCACCACTTCTTATTCTTGCTCTCAACCACTTCAACCATTTTTGAAAATTGTTATCCTGTAACTGCACAGAACCAACCTTAGATCCACATTTCAAAGTCATTCTGTGGTTTCCATGGGACTCTGATTTTTGTTTTCTGCCTATTAAAATGAAGTTGCATATGTTAAAAGAATTCTTGTTTGTCATGGCTGTTAAATTTTTACAAAATGTGTGCCATGGGATTGCACTTCAATAAACTATTAATAGTATTTTACTGTTTTATTTGTGGTGAATCTCCAAAGCTTGAGAAGTGGTGATAAACAAAACGATATTTGAAAACACAGCCCTTCAAAAGAACGTGAATCTGTCTACATACAAAGTGACGAGATCATGAAAGAGATGGTGGAATGAACTTAGCATTCTGTGCAAGCATTTCCGGCGCCGCATCCGAGTGGCAGCCTTTTCCAGCAGCTCCGTATATGACTTTATCTTTTTACCTTTTTATCTCTATTTTTCTCTATTTCACTGATCACTTCTACCACTTTCTTTTATGTGAAATTGCTCCCTGGACACTTTTTACTATTTTACTACTTGACATGGATTTTTACACTCCGAGAATCGCCTATTCAAGTAGTCAGCTTAAAGCACTGAGAAGAAATGCTCATGCCAGTGTGGTTCCTTATTTACCTGACGAGGTAAGAAGACGATATCGGGGGAGCCGAGCCGGCGCAAAGATAAAAGATAAGATTAAATCGAGACAACTTGAGAGAAAATGGCGTTATAAACCGTCGGTGCCTTCTGTGATCTTGGGAAATGTGAACTCACTACCAAATAAGATCGACGAACTGGCTGTGCTGGTGAAAAATGTCAGAACCTACAGAGAATGCAGCTTGCTGTGTTTTAGTGAAACGTGGCTAACAACTACCATCCCAGATGCTAACGTGGAGCTACCCGGGTTTAGCACAGTTAGAGCGGACAGAGACGCAAGTACCTGCGGGAAGAAGAAAGGAGGAGGACTCGCTCTCTATGTCAATACAAAGTGGTGCAACTCAGGACATGTAAACGTTAAAATCTCCAATTGCTGCAGGGACATCGAACTGTTGGCCGTAAGTCTGCGTCCCTATTACTTGCCCAGAGAGTTTGGACACGTGATTGCTGTAATTGTTTACATCCCTCCTCAAGCGAACGCGGAGATAGCGAGTGACATCATCCATTCCGCAGTTGCTAAGTTACAAACGCAGCACCCTGAGGCACTTGTGCTAATCGCTGGAGACTTTAACCATGTAACGCTGGACAAAACATTACCTGCCTTCTCTCAGTATGTGGATTGTAACACCAGGGGAAACAGGACTATCGACCTACTGTATGCAAACGTTAAAGACGCATACAGCGCCACCCCGCTGCCTGCGCTTGGGAAAGCAGATCATAACCTGGTTCTGCTACAGCCTCAATACAAACCAAGAGTGAGGGCGCTACCTACAACCACACGCTCATTCAGGAAGTGGTCCCCTGAGGCAGAGCAGGCTCTGAGAGACTGCTTTGGAACTACAGACTGGGATATATTGCTGGGGTCACATAGTGTGAACATTGAAGAGGCTGTTGAATGCACAACTGACTACATCAACTTCTGTATGGACATTGTAGTTCCAGTAAGAACAGTGCGCTGCTATGCTAACAACAAGCCATGGGTTACAAGTGACATCAAAGGCCTTTTGAACCAGAAGAAAAGGGCTTTTAAAGGTGGTGATCAGCATGAGCTCAAGCGCGTGCAGAAGGAACTCCGAGTCCAACTCAGGGCGGCGAAAGAGCAGTACAGGAGAAAGCTGGAGCAGAAGTTGCAGAACAACAGCATGAAGGAAGTGTGGGATGGGATGAAGATTATCACTGGCTGCAGCTCGAAGCGGGGTGCCGCCATCGAGACAGACGTGGAGAGAGCAAACCAAATGAATAACTTCTTTAATAGGTTTGATCACCCTAACCCACTCTCACCTTGGAATACTGCATCCTCCAACCATCCTTCTGCTGATACCAGCATAGGTGAGACATCCCCACCCACAATTACAGCAGCCCATGTGAGCAGAGAGCTGAAAAGACTTCGTGCCAGCAAAGCAGCGGGTCCAGATGGTGTATCGCCACGACTGCTGAAGGCCTGTGCGTTGGAACTGGGGAGTCCTCTACAGCGCATCTTCAACCTGAGCCTGGAACAGGGGAGAGTCCCAAGGCTTTGGAAAACATCTTGTATCACCCCTGTCCCAAAGGTATCACGACCTAGTGAGCTGAATGACTTCCGGCCTGTTGCTCTGACGTCACATCTGATGAAGACCATGGAGCGGCTGCTGCTTCACCACCTGAGGCCACAGGTCCGCCACGCCCTCGACCCTCTGCAGTTCGCATACCAGGAGAAGGTGGGAGCGGAGGATGCCATCATCTATATGCTACACCGATCCCTCTCCCACCTGGACAGAGGCAGTGGTGCTGTAAGAATTATGTTTTTGGACTTCTCTAGCGCCTTCAACACCATCCAACCTCTGCTCCTTAGAGACAAGCTGACTGAGATGGGAGTAGACTCACACCTGGTGGCATGGATTGTGGACTATCTTACAGACAGACCTCAATATGTGCGTCTTGGGAACTGCAGGTCTGACATTGTGTTCAGCAATACAGGGGCGCCGCAGGGGACTGTACTTTCTCCGGTCCTGTTCAATCTATATACATCAGACTTCCAATATGACTCAGAGTCCTGTCACGTGCAAAAGTTCGCTGATGACACTGCTATTGTGGGCTGCATCAGGAGTGGGCAGGAGGAGGAGTACAGGAAGCTAATCAAAGACTTTGTTAAATGGTGCGAATCAAACCACCTACAACTGAACACCAGCAAAACCAAAGAGCTGGTGGTGGATTTTAGGAGGCCCAGGCCCCTCATGGACCCTGTGATCATCAGAGGTGACTGTGTGCAGAGGGTGCAGACCTATAAATATCTGGGAGTGCAGCTGGATGACAAATTGGAGTGGACTGCCAATACTGATGCTCTATGTAAGAAAGGTCAGAGCAGACTATACTTTCTGAGAAGGTTGGCATCCTTCAACATCTGCAGTAAGATGCTGCAGATGTTCTACCAGACAGTTGTGGCGAGTGCCCTCTTCTACGCGGTGGTGTGCTGGGGTGGCAGCATAAAGATGAAAGATGCCTCACGCCTGGACAAACTTGTTAAGAAGGCAGGCTCTATTGTAGGAGTAAAGTTGGACAGTTTAACATCTGTGGCAGAGCGACGGGCATTAAGCAAACTCCTGTCAATCATGAATAATCCACTGCATCCACTGAACAGTGTCATCTCCAGGCAGAGGAGTAGCTTCAGTGACAGACTTTTGTCACTGTCCTGCTCCACTGACAGACTGAGGCGATCGTTCCTCCCCCACACTATGCGACTCTTCAATTCCACCCGGGGGAGTAAATGCTAACATTTTATTTTTATTTATTTATTTATTTATTTATTTTATTACTATTTAATTTAATATTGTTTCTTTGTATCAGTATACTGCTGCTGGATTATGTGAATTTCCCCTTGGGATTAATAAAGTATCTATCTATCTATCTATCTATCTAAGGCCGGTGATGTGTACTGGCAGACACTGAGATGAAGAGGCCTGCAGAAGACTTAGAACAATTGATGAAGGAAGGAGCAGATCCAGTCGCAGAAGAAACCAACAGTCCTTCTAAAGACCAGCTATCAGGAGCTTTACAAAGCTTATGTCGCTTACACCATTTTCGGATTCTGTGGGTGCCACTGGGGAATGCCACGGAGACTGAGGACCCCTACTTTGTCAGCTTCTCACCTCACCAGGAAGTATTTCCAAACTACGGCTTCAGAATACCCAAAGTGCTTATAAGGAGCTGCCTGCCACTGCTTGGGGATCCAGAGTTGGGAAAAGGAGGACAAGGCTTTCATGGAGGAGTGGAGGAGGCAGTGACAAAGAACAGAAGAGAAAGACACAGAGCTATGTCTGGAAAATCCCTTCAGGACAAATGTCAGCATCATTGAATGAGCCAGAGATTGTAATGGCTGATTTTAAACATCCACATCTCCTCTGTGCTGTGGAATTGCTTTCTAACTATGCGGGGCAATGCTGGCAGAGGATGGCACAGAGAAAGCAGTGGCCTGTGTCAGCCAGAACTTGACCGGGTTTGTACAGAAACTGACAACATACAAGATGGATCTGTGGGCAATTGTAAGGCTGTGTGTTAGTTTAGGTCGTATTTATTTATTCACCATTATAACTGAACACAAGACTGTGGCAGGTTTGAGACACCTCAGATATCAGGGGTTACTGATAGTACTGAACAATTCTAGTTGAATGTTTAATACTTAGGCAAATATTTACTAAGTAAAAGTACATGACGAGCAAATATTTACTAAGTAAAAGTATATGACAAACTACTCAAGTAAAGTACAATTGAGTTACTTCTGAATGAATCTAAATTAGTAAACATCCTTCATTATTCACGTTGTGCTTTGGAAAGTGTAAGCAGCAGGTACATAGCAATACAGTCAAGCAGGGTCCTCAACTCCAGTCCTGGGGATTTTCATTCCAACCAGTTTTCTAATTAGAAGGCAGGCCTAGCAGATCAATTCTGTTTAGTTCTATAGGTTGATGATTTCTTCATTGTTCCAATACAAATCTTTATCACATTGTAGATTTTTCATTTTCTGAGGACATCATCAATAATTTTTGTTGCCTGGAACAGATTTGTACTTCTTGGTCCTTTCTTTCTCCCTCATTTATTTCAAAACCTTTTGCTAACGCAGACACTTCATGATGCATGTACTGAGATTTCAATGGACACTCGTGTTTACACCGCTGTTAAACGGTGATTTGCAAATTTTATTTTGGGGACCCCAGGAACACCCCCAGCCTGGACCCGGCTCATACACTCACAGACAGAGACACTTAAAGTGAATTTTCAGAAAATCAATAACAAGTAATGAAGGTAAAAAAAATTAACAAACAACACACACACACAAATCCCACCCAATTTCCCCAACAGCGATAATGACACAACTAGCACTGAACAAATCAAACCCAACAAAACACTAAGCACAAAAGAGTAAACGGTAAACACTCACAATGCCGTCCACAGACACTCCAGTTCCACAGAGATGAGCGATGATAATCAAGTTAACAGCCTCCTAATTGTTAGGAACATTTTGTCCTACCGAGTTCCATTTGTTATGTGAAGACTTGAAGTGATTGGGAGCTAGTGGTCCCCAGACGAAGACGTAACCAACATGAAATTGCAAAAGCAAGCAGGAACAGGACAAGAACGTAAATCTAGAAAAACTGTAATCCAGGGAAGTTGTATTTGTGATCTGACTGAGGATGAAGCATTGAAACAAGTAGACCTAAATGATCACAAAGCTGCCGGCTTCTTCTGGTCACTTTTAAAGTCTCAGCAATCCCCTGGCAACACGTAAATCTGTCCAAAGGCAAAGTGCTCCCAAACCTGCTGGGATTTGTAGTCCATTTAAGCAGCACTGATAGAAAGGATTAAAACCTAAATACAGCTGATTAAAACTAAAATTGAGCAGTTAAGGGTTCTGAATCGTATCAAATGAGTTAACTAAAAGTCCCAAAAAAGCACAGTGCTTTAGTAGTAAATAAATTGTTCTCATGAAGAATTCGGATAAAGCGAAAACCTACAGCCACTGCGGACCTCCAGGACTGGAGCTGAGTTCATAGCCCCTGCAGTAGAGGAATATTAATAACATACAGTGAATGGACATCCACACCCTTATAAATAGAAACAACTACGCTGGTAATTGAGTGTCAAACTGTACTTATTATGTACAGCCCTAGCAAATGCATGGCAGGCAAGTTATCAGAAAAGTATTACATGTTCGCCATTTACATTACACTGATGCACCTTTCTACACAGATGTGCATTGGGCAAAGTTGTGGTGGCACATTCAAGAGATCTGTCAAGCTGTTAGAAACAAATAGCACTTTGTGTGTGAGACCAAAATAAGGATGTCATGGAGCTGTCACATGTTGTTTAACATTACATTCTCATGTGAGGTCAGTACTCTGAATCTAAGGCTGTAGAGGTGCAGAGTGCCATTAAAGCCTTCCACCTAAAACAGAGTCTGTGGGAGTCACCACTTCAGCTAGATATCCGTGTCCATTGCCGTCTTTACTCAGTGATCTCTAAATAGCTTTGGTACAGCTTTTCCAATGCAGAACGTGTGCCAAAGATTAAGCTGCTGTAGATGGAATCAAATTAAATCTTCTGAGCGACTCTTTTCTGATGATAAACTGCAGCTGTTCGCTTTTCATCTTTTTCCTAATCTGTTTGCTGTTGGCACGTGCAGCGATGCTCATGGCAATTTAAAGTGACCCGACTGAGCTACTAAACCACCCGGGGTCGACTCCTGTTCTGATCTTTGTTTCTCACTTCCAGACACAGTGACGTATTTCCAGCTTCACGTGGCTCCTGTCTTTTCTGAGTGCATATTTATTCTGAAGAGTTGTTTTCACTGATTTGATCCAACAATTCAAAGCACACATACTTCATACTTATATTTTGAGTGGCTGTAGCAGAGGGCATCAAGCCAGATAGCGATGAGCTGACGTCATGCAAGCCTGCTCAGATTTCTGCCCAAAAGAATGGAGGCATAAGGAACAGGATAATAATTGAACATAATAAGGCCACATGAGTCCAAACCATTACAATAAAATGTAGTAAGTCACTTCTGTGCAGGACATTTGTTTTGTTATTTTTGGTGCCCATATTGAGTACATAGAGGATTATTTTTACCTTTCAATAAAATTGAATTGGACACCCTAGGACTAGATGGGCTTACATTAAAATAAAAAGCCAGACATTAAAGTGCTGCCTACAGAAATCAGCTGGATGTCCTACCTCAGCCAGCGTGTGATAAAGCAAAGGCTGATGAGAGACTGCAATTCAAAGGTCCGACCACGGCCACCCCCTCAGACCCCCGGTCACTCACCTGCTGCGATACTCCAAGATGTTTTCACTCAGAGGCTGAGCTGCTCTCTCTTTATGTAGCCTGTGAGAGATTAGGGTGGGACGAGGTCTGTGAAGCTCAGGAAACCCCCCTTGTGCCAGTACAGCTGACTCAATGTGAAAGTGAAATCTACATTCTCTGCTTTTCCAGAAAGTACTCCAATATAAAGGGTTGCTACAGTACCCTCAGCACACTCATCTCCATGTCCTTGTGTGTGTCTGTCATATGTCCGTCCAGTCGCTGTGTCCCTGTTATACAAACACTACTTTGACATGTCAAACTTCATGTAACGCAGACATAATGAACTAAAGGACACACTCCACTATAAATGCCAACGCTGAATACGTCCAATGGACAGGAAATGTCATTCGGACATAAATGAGCTCATCCACCTTAATACAAGGACAAGTGTCTGTGTGTCGGTGTATCTGTGTGTCCATCTGGTTACTATGTCTCCTCCTTTCCAACAGATGGTGCATCACAAACATTAGCACTGCTTTGATGAATCTTGCACCAAATGGCATGTAACTGAGACATAGCAACCCAAAGAACACACTGGACTGCAAATGTTAATGCTGAATACGTCCGACAGACAGAAGTCTGCTTATCCACCTTAATAAAAGGACAAGTGTCTGTGTCCATATGAGGGCATGACAAACAGTTTTAGTTATGCAATTTATTACTACAAATGTTTGTGAGGTGCCATCTGTTGGAATGACAACTACAATGCATTTTATTTATATATATTCTACTAGGTGGTGCACCTCAAACATTAACTCTCAGGGCTACGTTGATATGTATGGCATACAAATTAAGCTTACTGTAGATTTTAATGTTTAAAATTCACAATACTGAACTGTGTACTAAATAATAAATAAAATAAGAACTTGGACTACAAACAATAGTAAAAATGTGAACTGAGTGAGCTAAAATTGATTAAACAGCCAGCAATTAGAAAAGCCTAAATCTTTTAAACTCACGTTACACCCACTCTGTGTATATTTTTAATGACTGCTATAGATTGATCTTAAATTGTACATCTGTACTGACTTGAACCCTGCATCTTTTAGATCATTTCTTTAGAATCTTAAAAAAAAATACTTTTTTGTAATTAATGAAACCTGGGATAATTAGGATCTGAATGGAAAAAACAGCATGAGAACGGCAAACACTTCCTGATTATTCTCCTAATCCTTGTTAATTCCACCTGAATTGAGGCCTTTAAGTTTGGGGTGCATGCTGAGCAAAGAAGGAGAAGACCCCAAAGAAACTGAGGAGGATCTCTGTGGACTGAACACCAAAAGGAGGAAGCAGCTCTGCACTCAGGCTTGAAAAGATTCATCTTCCATCACCTTCATTTTCTACATAAGCATTTTTAATAAGACTCTTTTTCAAATACATTTCTATTATCAATTTGATTTGATCGGTTTTACCGTGTCGTTTATTAATGTTTCTTTATAGTAATTTTAATTTTAAACTGTGTAATTGTGTCAAGTTATACTGCTAAGAGCACCTGGTGTGGGTGACCACCGTATTACCACAGGGGTTAGCAGCTGAAAAGCGACGTCTTCTGTACAAAGCAGCACAGTAAGTGGGCACCTCCTCTGGTGACTGGCACAGGTGTAGCGTAACCATCTGGGCTGCTTGTGCTGAGCCAGTGAGTCTCTTTACTTAAAGCAGATGCCCACATGCAGATAAGGCTGTACATGTGAGGCGCTATAAAGTGGCCTAATAAAGCCAAAATTCCACAACAATACCCTTGATTACTGGGATTTCAACTTTTCTTAGACAGGTAGCACTGCTAGCTGAGTACATAAAATGTTATTTATATTTTTTCACCAAACTGAATTTAACATCTCTGGACTTCAAACTTCACGAGCTTCAATTAAAATAAAATACCAAAAAGGCAAGTGCTGCCTCCAGACCTCTGCTGGATGTCCTGTCAGAAAGCATGTGATAAAGCTGAAGCCAAGTCACTGCCAACCCCCTCTGCACTGCTCAGACCCTCAGTCAGTCATCTGCTCTGATGTCCCGGGACGCTCTAAATCAGAGGCTCAGCTGCTTTTTTTGTGCAGCCTGTGACAAGTGTGAGTGGGATGGGGTCTCACATATCTCTGTGTGCCAGGAGGGCTGACTCAATATGAAAGTGAAAGTGAAAATGAACTCCTCGATTCCTGTCTGAAAGAGGGCCTGACTTTAGGTTTTCTTTTTCTGTAAACAGCCTGGTTCCCCAGCTTCCTAGAAGTCTGTTGTTTGATTATCTATTTATTGACCGACTTAGTTTTAGGTCTTCCATGATGCTTTTCATTTTTTGTTTAGTTGCTGAAAGATGCTTATTGCTTTTCTTGCTTGCAATGCATGTGTTCCAGAGTTCACCTCCCGGGCTCATTTAAAGTAAGTAGTACCACCCCAGGACAAGAGGAAGGCAGTGTCTGTTAATGATCTTGTCTCCTTTTCCCTCACAACCTTGAAAAACTACACCTTGTGGGCAACAAGGCCAAGGAAACCCCTTATGTTTCTGTCCATCAGGTGTAAAAGAAGGATGCTCCAGGAAGGTGGCGTCTCATTTCGAAGCTTACCACGATAACCTACATATTCTGAACCTATATATTCAGACAGAGACTAGAGTATGCTGCCAAGCGATGGCTAAAGGTAATTGTCCCTCGCAAAGAGTGCATACAAGTCCACCCTTTTTTGGCCTTTTCTTTATCTTTGGTCGGCATTAAATGAGGTTTTGCCCGGTTGACAGTCCAAGCATTTGGCTTTTTCTCTGCCTCATCATTCACTCCACTACAGGCTGTTGAACTGCTCCAAAAAACTAAAACCATCAGTCACAACTAGTTAACCCCAAACACAGTCTCTGTATCATACGATTGCAAAAGCAATGGACGTCATCTTGGGTTTATCCATCCCAGATGCACCTGGCTACCAGGCTTCACATGTAAGAAGTCCAGGAGAACAGAAATCAGCTTTGTTTAGCTGTGTCCAGGGGCCTCATGTATAACGCCCAGCACAGAATTCACACTAAAACATGGCATATGGACAAAAGTGGAAATGTGTGAACGTGCACAAAAAATTCAGATGCACAAAACTGTCCGTACGCCAACTTCCATGCACTTCCGCTACATAAATTCCGGTCAGCGTAATGCTCATGCATACGCCTGCCGTCCAACCCTGACTCCTTCCAGAATTTCACATATTTTAACTTGCATATCAATATTAACAGCCCTTTACGTTTATAGTTCTGTGAAAAGACAATGGCAAAAGCACAAGGGAAAATAGAAGAATTTCAGCGAAGCAAGGCAAAGCGTACTATTTGGTGGATTAAGCAGTGGTATAAAATACAAAAGGAAGTTAATCGAGTGACAGAGTGATGGAGAAATTCAAAAGTTCATTTTCAGAAAGTGCCCGAAATATAAAAGAAGTGGTCAGATGTCAAAGTCGCTGTAAAAAGGCGATTCGTAGCCCACCAAATGTCATATGGAAGTGTATTAGGGTACAGAGAAAAGAAAAAAATAGGGACACAGTTAGAAAAAGATCAAAATGTCCACTTCAATCTCATAGTTTATTTTGTCATTAAAGAAGAACGTTGTAAACTTCATCTTCAAATTGTTTGATTTACTAGTTTCTCAAATGTCATCATAACTAAAATGACATGTAAAATGCTTCATATTCTATGCATTCTTCTAATGTATGTACTCTGTGTGTTGTGAAATGAATAGCCTTGACACACGCAAAAAGGTTTGGGGCAGCCACCCATATATTGTCCCTGGCTGCCTTAGGGTTTTGACACAGCACTCATGTGCACTGTTTTGAGTCCTGAACTGAACTGAATAGTTAAGGAAAGATGGCAGCTTTATAAGCCGATAGGCGAAAGTGATGTCATCTGGCCGGAACTGGAAGTGACATCAATCTGGGTGCCAGAAGTGGAAGTGATGTCAGTCTGGAGGCCGGAACCAGAAGTTTTGTCAGACTGGGCACCAGAACTGGAAGTGACGTCAGTCTGGACATCGGAACCGGAAGTGACATTGAATCAGGTAGGTTTTCCCATATTTGGCCTGCAGAGATAAGTCAAAGTCAAAGTGAACTTTATTGTCATCTCAACCATATACAAGTATACAGATAGACGAAATTGCAAAGTTCAGGGTCCACAGTGTAACAACATGATGTGCAAATAATAAATTAAAAATAGAATTAAAATTTAAAAATTTAAAAATTAGAAATTAAAAATTAAAACACAAACAAGACAAAACATTGTGCAAAGATAGGACAAAGAAGTAGCAGCAATATTGATGTGTAAGACATGTAATAAAATAAATAAATAATAAATAATAGATATAGATAATACAGAGATTATCAGTGTATGATAATAGTTGTTTAAGATATGTGTAAACAATAACAGGTCAGAATGTTTCACAGCAGAAGGATATCAGGAGTGTCAAAATACTTAAAGGTCAGTATGAGATTTTCATTTCTTTTCTACTTCTACTTCTTCTTTTCAGAGGTAGGTTTAGTGTACCTTGCCACCACCTGGCCTGGCGGGTGATTACTTCCACTTGGTCCACTCGGATCACTCCTAGTCACAATTGTGTGACACGGCCCTCCACACCCCCCTCAGCCCAGACCCATCGTGTCTGGCGTACCTGGCCGTGAGGTTGTGGCTTTGGGAAAGGGCATCAGCATTGTCCTGCAGTACAGCTCAACAATAAACAACCGAAATCTTGTAAGGCTGTAGGTCTAAAAACCACCTCGTGACTCGCAGATTCGAATCCCTGTGTAACGCCATCCACTATAAAAGTGCATGGTCAGTCACCAGGGTGAACTCACATCCCAAGAAGTTGTACCTCAGCTGATTAATCGCCCATTTAATTGCCAAAGCTTCCTGCTCCACTGCCACATACCACCAATTTCCGGCTCAAGTACATAACAGGGTGTTCTACTCCATCAACGCTCGGGCTCTGCATGGCACCAAGACCTGTGTCTGATGCGTCCATCTGGAGAATGAAAGGCAAAGAAAAATTAGGTGCTTTCAAAATAGGAACTGCCGTAAGGGCCTGTTTAAGGTCACTACATGCAGTGTCTGTAACATCATCCCATACCATGTGATTAGGTTTCTCAGAAAACCAATAGTAGCCCACTAAGCATAGAAATGCCTGTACCTGCCTCTTGGTTATCAGACGGGGCCAGTTCACTATGGCATTTATCTTGCAGCATTGTGGCTTGACTACACCATGGCCCACTATGTAACCTAAATATTTGGCTTCAACCAATCCAAAGTAACATTTCTTTGGATTAATACGAAGACCGGCATTTGGTAGCATCCGTAATACAACCTTAATCTGCTGTATGTGTTCCTCCCAGGTGCTGGAATAGATGAAAATGTCATCCAAGTAGGCAGCACTATGCAAATTATGGGGTGTAGTCTCAAGTGGAGAGGCAAAATGGGGGGACTGGGGAGCTTTACGGGGAGAGAAAGGGAGCAAGCTAATTCTAATCTATCCTTTTAACCCTTACAATTTTAAGTGCCAACACAACAATAGGCCTCATAGAAATAACTCCTGGCAAAACTGGAAATTTAGGTTAAAGTTATCTTATGTAACAATGTAGTACCTTCATTTAAGATTACAAAATGTCAACAAAAGTTCAGAAACAATGTCTCTATGACCAAACGGTGAACTTTGTAAGCTAGAATGTCAAAGGTCTCAATCACAAATTAAAGATAAAAAAAGTATTCTCTCACCTAACAGGTCTAATCACCAAGATAATATTTTTACAGGAGACACACTTATTAAGCAAGGATCAGTTTTGGTTGCAAAGAGATTGGACTGTCCAAATATTCCACTCCAGCTATACAAAGAAAACTAGAGGTGTGGGAATTTTAATACATAGAACAATTTCATTTGTATAATCAGATGTAGCACCTGATTCTAAAGGGTGATATGTGATGACTTGTTTGTATGGAATGTTACTCACTAATATTAAATTCAATAAAAAACGGCTAAATACTATTCTTAGTACTAATTGTGAATGTGTGTACTTATGATAACACTGGTTGTCAAATGTTGCGTCTTTGATTATTTTCTTGCATTTGTGTAACAATTCTCTTATGTTTTGTAATGTCCTACTGCAAACAAATTTCCCTAAAAAAAACTACCTAACCAAGCCTACAGTACCTACCCGCTCCTGAATGTAAGCAAGACAAAGGAGTTGATAGTAGACTTTGGGAGAAAACAGCAGGGGCACTGCCACCCCTTTAATATTGAAAGTACTATGGAAGCACTCAAGCAGAGACGTTGAACAATTACAGATACCTTGTTGTCCAGATCAAAGAGGACCTAAACTGGTCCAAGCACATCGACACCTTAGTGAAGAAGGTGCAAGAGTGTCTTTACCCCCACAGAAGCCTCAGGGATTTCAGGATGCCCTCCCAGATACTAAATAATAGTGATGAGTGAAATCCACAGTGTTGGTTTTGCCTTGGGTTCGGAGAAATCACTGAATTGTTTGCATGTTTATGTGAATATCGCCGAACTTGATGAAATGAATTGAAGTCAATGGGGAAGGACTAACTGAACTAAATTTGATAGGATTATAATGGTGCATTCATCTTTAAAGTGTCCCAGAGGGCTAGGGAAATGTATGCCAACTATACTAGACCGATCATTGTGGCCAAAAAAGTGACCTGAGCTGTGCGGCAACAGTTTCAACCGCTGCACCACCGTGCCTCCGTGAGATCTAAAAAGAAAGAATGCCAAGATGTGCAATCATATATTTTGTCAAAACAAAGTGGAAATGGTGAAATTGTAGTCAAAAGTCAGAACAAATATGTAGGTCTTTTAAAAGCAGGAAGTTCAAAGTGGAGTGTCATGTTTGAACCAGCTGGCTTGTTCTGTTTTTTGTAGTTGCACTGAAGGCTCTCCAAACTCTCAGGGCTGATGCTTTGCACTTCTTCTCCTATTAAAAAGATAGAAATGTCTTGTAAATAATAATAAATCTTTCGTTATCTATATGAATAATTCACTAATTCACTCAAATGAATGAAAGTGAGTGCAAGCAAGACAGAGCCCCGTCTGCTAACTCTAACCCTCCTACCGCGTCATGGAATACGCACGCCAGAGCCACGCACGCCAACTGTAACCATCCTCCCAAGTCCAGCGTCGCTCTCGAGGCATGCAACAACTCACCAAACACAGCCTCAGTCGCTTTGGTCTGTGCAAAAGTCCACATGCACCTCTGAGCCACGTTGACTTTACACCGCACGCAAGACAGAGAGCCACGATCGCCAACTCACAGAGCCCCGCCCGCCAACTCTAACTAAGGGTAAGCAAGACAGCGAGCACACGCAAGAGAGAGAGCCACATCCGCCAGCTCACAGAGCCCCGCCCACCAATTCTAAGACCATGGGATATGCACGCATTTACTGTATAAATGGATATAAATAATTGCATGTAAACGATTCACCAAAATCTGTTGTATGTAAACAATACCTTTTAAAACGTTATTGTTTTTTCATCAGAAAACCCGGTTTCCACATCTACTTGTATTAGTTTAAATGGCACTTTTCCCACTCGCAATAGTGTGGACGCGCTGACTCATCGTGTCGACTGGGCAACACAGTGAATGTGGCGTCTATCTATATATGTCTATGTTTTCCGTAGCCTGCTACAGAAAGGTACTCTCTCGACCACTGGCATTGGTTTCGCTCCTTGCTATTTTCGTTATACTGCGACGGTGGTTTCCTAAGCCTTTGTTATACTGAATTTCTTTCTCACTGTTTTCCGTTCCTATTCTTACACCGCCGTATGCTACGGCGGGCTTCGGCTAGTTATTATTATTTCATAGTGTCTCCTCTGTTCGGGGGGCACGGGATATCGGCCTCATACAAGGTTTTGTTTTCACTCTTGTCGCACCATGCACATGGCTAATTACTATGCATGTATAGGGTGTGTGCCTCCTTCTGTTATATTGACGTGGAACTAGAAGATCGACTGCACATTTTATTACAAGCACAGTCAACTCGTCCCACAGAGTCTGTAATGTAAATGATTAACATTATAGACCCGGGTTGGCTGTTACTGCTCTGGATGATGTCACACTGGCCTCACAAAGCATTGGTGAAATTCGCTGTTCAACACCACAAAATAACTTCTACACATCCACCATTGAAAGTATTCAGACAGTAAGTGATACTGCCTGGTTTTTAGTTGGCATTCAGCAGGACCACAAGGAACTGCAGAGAGTGGTACGGTTGGCTAAATGACATCACAGGGTATGCACTCTTCAGCCTCCAGGACAGCTATACCAGGGGCCTCATGTATAACACCTTGCGTAGAATTCAAACTAAAACATGGCATATGGACAAAAGTGTAAATGTTCGTATGCACAAAAAAATCAAGATGCATAAATCTGTGCATTTGCCAACTTCCACGTTCTTCCGCTCCATAAATCCCGGTCAGCATGAAAAGAAACGCACATGCATGTGCCTACTACCACTCCCCAAACTTCTCCCAGAATTACACCTTTTTGAATATGCAAATCAATATAAATAGCCCTTAAGCTCAGCATTCTGTGAAAAGGCAATGGCAAAAGCACTGGGGGAAATAGAAGAATTTCAGTGAATAACAAGTGGAGGCGAGGAAAAAACGTACTATTTGTTGTTTTAAACATTGGTATAAACAGCAAAACAAAGTTGATTGAGTGATATAGATTGTCAGAGAAACTCGAAAGCTCAAGCTCACAAAGTCACATAGTGCCCGAAATAAAAAAGAAATTGTCAGATATCAAAGTCGCCGTGAAAAGGCGAGTCATAGCCCACCATCTGAGTGTCATATGTAAGCTTAAAAAAAAATTGGGACACAGTGGGGAAAAAAGCTCGAAATGTCAACTTTAATCTCTAAATTTCCAATTTTAATCACGTACTTTATTTTGTCATTAAAGTAGAACATCACAAACTTCATCTTATAATCGTTTAATTTACTAGTTTCTTAAATCCCATCGTAACTAAAGGAACACGTTAAATGCTTTGTTTTGTATTTGATCTTCTATGTGCTCTGTGTGTGTGAATCACTACGTGCTTCTTTAACTGGCTTTCTCTTTCTCCGACAGGACACAGAATCCATTACATTTGTGATATTACAGCGCTCTGAATAAATTAAATACTGAGATGTATACTTGATATCATTAGGAATTAAAGCATATATTAAATATGGGAAC
The DNA here is from genome assembly GCA_026402145.1 of Polypterus bichir lapradei. Taxonomy (NCBI): domain Eukaryota; kingdom Metazoa; phylum Chordata; class Cladistia; order Polypteriformes; family Polypteridae; genus Polypterus; species Polypterus bichir. Next base: position 48,361,626 of record JANRMT010062857.1, on the reverse strand, counting down.
ATTGTGGCGCAGTGATTGTTCTTGCCTCACGCAAGATGTTTGCTGTGCCGTGCGCGGCCTTCAATGATATAATTTGTTGCAGCAGTACTGTCTCTCTCAAACGTACTAACACACAATTCCTGTCCTTCCTTTTCTTTCTCCAAATACCCAATCACCACACAATCAGCTCTGTAATAGATGTTAAGCCATCTGTAAGCTGAGAATGCTGATTCTTCAAAACTTTTAAGGAACATTGAAATATTTTTATAGTACATGTTTAATTATTCTATCCATCTATCCTTCCAGTGTCATGCCAGTCCCAGCAAGAATACAGCACGAGGCAGGAACAATCTGTGAACGGGCGCCAGCTCGTTGCTAGCACTGTGGCACCGTGTCCTCACTTGTTTAATTATTAACAATATAGATCAGTGGTTCCCTAACAAAAACTGCCAAATTTGGGACCCACCTCTTAGCCATCTTAAAAAGGGGGCATAAAATATTAGTAATGCTCAGATTCCCTAGTAGCGAGTCGCGGAACTACTTAATGGTGTCTTATTTGTTCGGGCTGTTTATTTTGTTTAAGTATTTTTTTCATTTGACATTAATTTGTTATCATCACAGACAACATATATTGTACTTTAGCTCACAAACAGTCACTATGGAAATTTAAGCATCACCAATATGAATGAAGGACTTTTCAAATAAGAAAAAAAACAACTTTAAGTTACAATTTTTTATTACTTAAATACCTACAAGGACTGTTATTTCAATGAGAAGGGTGTGTTTGTTTCCTATTTTTTGTCATTACAGCTTTAGTATCAACTTCAATTTTAGTTACTTTTAATCGCAGTGAGTTTGATACGTCCAATTTATTTCGGTATTTAGTTTTAATGCTGATCATAGCCGAAAATCTGGCCTCACATAGATATGAGGTACTGAAGGGGAGGAGGACTTTTATAGCTTCATCAAACAGGCACGGATAGTTCCCAGCAACTGAGAGCCAGAATTTCATTAACTGCTTGCGATTGAAACTATTTTTCAGTGACGTATCTTCTGATAAATCAATGAGTTCTTCACTTGCTTTTGTTGACATATTACTTGGTAGGCGGTCTTGAAATGGGTTACAAATCCAATTCAACGAGTCGAGCTTTTTCATCTTTTCCCCGAAATAGGCATCAAAGTTATTTTTTAACAATGATTCTCGTACGTTCGTCTTTGGCTGCGCTTGGTTTTTATAATAAAAGTTTCAAGAGTTTCAAAACAATCATACTTGCCATCCTCAATACAACTTTTCCACAACATAAGCTTTTTCATAAACGCTCGAATTCTATCGTGAACTGCAAAAATGTCTGATTCGTTTGAACCTTGCAAATACAAATTGAGTTTGTTTAATTTCGAAAAAATATCCGCCAAGTATTTGAGCTTAAAAATGAATTCTTTGTCCATTAGAGATTCAATATATTCAGTTTTTCCTTCCAAGTAAATTGTAACTTCATTGCGTAATTCCACTAATTGTGTCAGTACTTTCCCCCTGGATAACCAACGTACCTCCGTATGCAGAGGAAGAGATGTATGAAGACTACCCATTTCTTCACACAGCTTTTGAAATAAACGTGCTTGTAAGGGTTTTGTTTTAATATAATTTACAATTTTCACAGCTGTATTTAGTACTGTTTTAAAATCATTAGGTAATGCTTTTGAAACCAGTGCTTCTCTGTGAAGGATACAGTGTGTCCACAAAACACAGGGGCTTTGTTTAAGAACTCTTGTAACGACATTGCTATTTTTCCCGCACATAGCCCGCGCACCGTCAGTGCATATACCGAAACAGTTCTTCCACTGTAAACCTTTCTCTTTTATATAGGAATCAATTGCATTGAAAATTTCCTCGGCCATTCCACGACTAATTGGCTTGCAGAGCAAGATATCTTCATGCGCGTCGTTTTGCCATATATAATGCACAAAAACAAGTAGTTGAGATAGGCCTTGTACGTCAGTAGACTCATCTAGTTGTAGCGTATAATATTTACTACAAACTACCCTCCGGATTAATTCGTCCTCTGCCCATTCAGCCATTTCGTCGATTCGTCGTGCAACAGTATTATTGGACAGTGGTATGCGCTCGATTTCCTTTACTTCTTTTTTTCCAAACATCGCTCCAACAGCATCTTTAATCGGTAACACTGAATCTTCGCCAATGGTATGAGGCTTTCCTACTCTGGTGATCCTTAAGCTAATGAGGTATGAGGCATATACAGCATTTTCATTAATATTAATGAAATGTGAAACAATATTTTTTGAAGATTTCATATCCAACAATTTTCTTTGAAAAAAATCTACTGGCTTATTCGTAAAATGTGAATGCTTCGTTTCTATATGACGCGTCAACTTACTTGGGCACATACTTTCGTTCGCTAATATTTTGTGGCAAATCACGCATTGAGTATGCGGATCTATCGTATCATGATTCCAAGTGAATCCTAGTTTTAGATATTCAAGGTCATATTTTCTTACAACTTTCCATCGTTTCGATTCATGCGAACTCGTTGAGGGAGCTTGGAAGTCAGCCTCAGTGCCACTTTTGTCATTTATAAGAACATCTTCTGTCTTTTCATCAGAATCAACTGGTGGCGGCGACGTAGTTTTTGCTATCCGTTTCAACCACTTCTCCATTATTATATTCAAACGTTAATAATTGTTTTTAAAAAGATTATAAGGGCGTACGCTAACGAACACAACACAACGCGATAAGGAATGTCACAAAAACAAAAGACGTCCGGCTGTTAGCCCGATCGGTCGGAATATCGTCTTATGTTTCAGGGCCCACTCAATATTTGCTCGCGACCCACTGGTATTTCCCATAGTTTGGGAAATGCTGATATAGATTATTTAAATGAAGTAAATGTTTTATCTGTATAATATAATAAACATATTTTGCTGCATTTCATCTTAAAAATGATATCATCATCATATGTAAATATGCGCTTTATAAAGTGGCTCACGTTGTGCAATATTATAACTGTATTGCACGTTTACAGTGAGGTGATTGTACTAAGTACAAACAGTTCTACAAGGAGCACTTGATGGACTGATTGAGTGCGTTTAGAGTTCTTGTGATGAAACTGTTTCTCAACCGCGAGGTCCGTGCTGGAAAGGCTTTGAAACGTTTGTCGGATGAGATCACTTCAATAGGCAGTATGGCTGAGGCAGTGTGCGCTCGATGCTGTATACTAATAATTCTCTTTCCGATCAGCTGCTGTAGAGCTGTGATTCCACACTCAGATACAGTGATATAAATACTCCATGTGGTGCAGTGAGAGTAATTAGGAAAAAGATGATCCTCTGTGGCAACCCCTAATGGGAGCAGCTGAAAGAAGTAGAAGAAGGTGCAGTGAGAGTAACAATGCTAAAGCAGTGATGGTATTTGGAATAGTTTGGTCATTCCGTGGACCATTATATTGTTACAGGTTAATTACAATCAGATGCCTTAAGCTAATAAACAATATGCGGTTAATTTCAGTGTATATGATAAAGCCATCAGGGATGTGGATCTAAAAAAGAAAGGGAAACCACACTGGAACAGTAGCACTGCTTCGACGCTGGATGCTGCCAGTTTACAAAACCGAGCGGAGAACTTGCGTACGTAAAGGGATTGAGCTACCGTGAAAATGTTTAGGTTTTATACATCATGATTTGAGCGTGGAAACGGGAGTACACAACATTTTTCTGCCTACGCACCGTTTATACATGAGGCCCCAGGTGATGCTGGACCTGGGAAAATGAAATTATCAGTGATTCTAGCCATCCTAGTAGCAGCTTTTTCAGTGCGGTAGTCAAGATAATGGTACTGCTGCCTGAAGATGAGAGAGACTGAGGATGAGCTTCTGTCCACAGTCCATCCATATCTTGAATGAGAAAGTGTCAGGAGCCACATAATGGCCTTGTTTTAATTTTCTTATATTAACTTTTTATTTGGCTTACACATTTATGTAAGACAACTTCCAACATTTGACATAAAACTGGTTACGTTTCTTTTCTTTTTCTAATTGGAGCATAGGCATGTCAAGCAACTTGTTCTAGGGTGGCGACCTGTGCCACCACCACCTGATCAAAGCACTGTGATGTCACTACATTGATGGATTAAAGGCCAGAAGTCCACATGACCGTCATCATCAAGCTCTTCCATGAGAACCCTGAATACCAGGAGGACTGATTGAGGACATTTATGTTAGGTAGAATGCCTAGAGGGGGCTGGGTGGTCTCATGGCCTGGAACCCCTGCAGATTTTATTTTTTTTCTCCAACCGTCTGGAGTTTTTTATTTTTTGTTTTTTCTTTCCTCCCTGGCCATCGGACCTTACTCTTATTCTATGTTAATTAGTGTTGTCTTATTTTAATACTTATTTTTGTCTTTTTTTCTCTTTCTTCATCATGTAAAGCACTTTGAGCTCCATTAATTGTATGAAAATGTGCGACAGCAATAAAGGTTGTTGTTGTTCATGGTGACATAGTGTCAGTAGAGGGATCTGAACCCACAACCTTAGAGTTAGAGATGGTAGGTCCAAAGCCTTACGACTATAACACACTGTCTGCCTAACTTATTAAGCTATAATTCATTTATAATTTATTAATCACATATTGTGTAATTCTAACATAATGCATACTGTACTTTTCCATTATGTAACATAATGTGAAGTGAAGAATTTAGCTGGTTTAGGATTAAATTATGGCAGCTACACACATCCGGACAGAGATGGATGAAGATGTCCAAAATCTATTTATTAATTTCTTAATTTATTAATTTGTTCCAATGTTACACAAATGTGAAAGTATGGTCTAAAATAAATAATAAACATAAATTAGCTATTATAAGAAATATTATAATTCTCTTAAATGTGTCACTGTTAACAGTAGTTATTAACAGGGTACTTTATTTATCCACTAGATGGTGTAGTATAGTCAGTATACATCAATATCAAGCCATTGCTAGAATGTTAAAACTATAAAGTATTGTACTCAACTTAAAAATTTAAATTATTCTTAATATATGCATATATTATACAGGAGTAAACTGTAATAATGTAATTCCATATCAAACAATTTGTGTGAAAATCCAAATAGCTAATTTATAAAGTTCAAAGTGTAGCACTCTGATTGGCCAAGTTCCAACTCAGCACAGGCCAATCACAATGACTAATGAATTCAAGGTGGATGACAACTTAATTAATAGGAAACAACACATAAATACTTTATTACCTTTTCAACATAATAGTTTCTATTGATATTTAAAAAGTCATGTATTATTGTTATTGTCCTTTTATTTTGTAGTGGAGCAACTAAAGCATTTCACCACAAATAGCACTGCATGTATAATGTGTATGACCCGGCCGGGACGCCATGAGGGACCGGATGTGGGTCTGTGCCCACCCTGGATCACGTGGGGGTCGCCTTCCTGGTTGCTTTGGGGGCCACGGGTACAGGGCATGGAAGCTCCACCCTGTAGGGGCCCGTGGTCACCGCCAGGAGGCGCCCCAATGCCTTGGGGACCTGTTACCCCAGCACTTCCGCCACACCAGGAAGTGCTGGGGGGAAGACTTTGGACGTTACCCGGAGAGCTGCCGGGAGGACAGCCGGCACTTCCGCCACGCTGGGGCGTGGCCAAGGGAGGAATGCCGGGAACACCTGGTGCTCATCCGGGTACTGAATAAAAGGGGCCGTCTCCATTCATTCGAGGCTGGAGTCGGGAGGAGGAAGGACGAAGCACAGAGGAGGTGTGGAGGCGGCCCGAAGAGAGGCATTTGTGGCCAGGACTGAGTTTTGGGGATTGTGCACTGAATTGGGTCTGTGCGACCATTGTAAATATTGTAAATAAACGTGAGGTGGTGATTTAACAACATGTCCGCCTGTCTGTGTCCGGGTCAGCTCCACAGCGACAAACAAAACTTGATTTGATTTAATTTGCAATGCACTCTGCTTTGTGTTTGTGTATTTTGAGTTAAAATGAGTAATTAAGTCCAGGAACAAATCTGCAAAACATTAACATTATTTTGCTTCATATATAAAGTATATGTTGGAAAAGCCTCATTCGCTAAGGTGGTTAATGTTGCTGCATATACTTGCATATACTGTATGATGAGGAGAGTCATTCAAGCAAGTTTGGAAAATAAATAAACATTAAAATTGTCCAAAAATTGTACTCAAATTCTTTTTCATTAAGGCATAGCCTGCCTTCATGTAACTGGTGCTAAAGTCTGCAAGTATGAAAAAGCTGAACCACTTAATCAGGCTGGCAAAAAGTTTGTCTTCTCCATATCTACTGCAGCAACATCCATAGTCACTTCAAAATGTGATATCCAGGTACTACTAACAGTGGAGACAGGAGGACTTAAATCCAAATAAAACATAAAATGTTGTCGTTCTGAATGCCACCACGTTGCACGCAGTAGTTTTTCATCTGCCATCCTCCAGCTCTGTGTAGCTTAACTTGCCATGAAAGAACCAAAAGTTTACTATGCTGAGCAAGAATACAAAAAAGTCAGTGCTGTTATAAAGCTTAAGCTACCAGCCAGTATAATGAATACAGCAAATTCAGAAATAATTCAGACCCTTGTACTTTTTAAACATTGCAATGTGTTGTAGATTTTATATTAAATGTATAAATGTGCTCTTTTTGCCCATCAATCTACACTCAATAAACCATAATGAAAAGTGAAAATATGTGACCAGAAATTTTGGCAAATTTATTACAAATCAAAAACTGAAACCTCTCTCATTTAAGAAAGTATTCAGAGTCTTCGCTGTGATACTCCAAATTGTGGACAGGTGCATCCTGATTGCTTTTAGAAAGTCACGCGTGTTCTTGTATACCACAAAGAGGACCCATAATGTACACTGCATGCAAGGGCAATAACAAAGACGCAAAGTCCAAGGAGCTTTCTGTAGACCTTTGCTATTAAATTATAGCGAGGCATAGATCAGGACAAATGAAACAAACCCTTTGTAAAGTTTTGAGTGTTCTCAGGAGTACAGTGGCCTCAATAAATGTGAAATGCAAGACTTTTAGAACTATCAGGACTCTTCATAGAGTTGGCCATCGATGCCAAACCGAGTAACTGAACATGAGGGTCCTTGATCAGAGAGTTCTCCCAGAACCCAATCTAACAGAGCATTAGAAGGCCATTGCAAAGATGAGAGAACCTGTCAGAAGAACAACCATCTCAGCAGTACTCCATCACACATGCATTTATGGTAGAGTGGCTAGATGGAAGCCACTCATGATTAAAAGGGATATAACAGCTGGCATGGAGTTTGCCAAATAAAATGTAAAGTTCCTGACAGCATGAGACCAGAGATTTATGTTCTGAGGAGATAAGCACCAATGACCCAGTCTGATTAGACCACTGAGCTCTAAGCATTATGTCAGGTGAAGACCAAGAACTGCTCCTTACTTGCCTAACACCATCCATATGGTGAATCATAGTGATGGCAAGGTCAATGCTATGGGAGTGCAGGAACAGGGAAACTGCTCAGAACTGAGGGAAGGATTAAGGCAGCCAAATACAAAGAGGTCCTTGAAGAAAACATGCTCCAGAGTTCATGCCA
>JANRMT010062857.1:48326524-48337989 GCA_026402145.1 Polypterus bichir lapradei | reverse complement strand
AACCTGCAGCCACTGCGGCTCTCCAGGACCGTGATTGAGGACCCCTGTACTAGATGTTAGGAAAATTTTGTCCTACCGAGTTCCATTTGTTATGTGAAGACTTGAAGTGATTGGGAGCTAGTGGTCCCCAGACAGAGAAGTAGCCAACCAACATGAAATTGCAAAAACAAGCAGGACCAGGACACGAACGTAAATCTAGAAAAACTGTAATCCAGGGAAGTTGTATTTGTGATCTGACTGAGGATGAAGCATTGAATCAAGTAGACCTGAACGATCACAAAGCTGCCAGCTTCTTCTGGTCACTTTTAAAGTCTCAGCAATCCCCTGGCAACACCTAAATCTGTCCAAAGGCAAAGTGCTCCCAAACCTGCTGGGATTTGTAGTCCATTTAAGCAGCACTGAAAGAAAGGATTAAAACCTAAATACAGCTGATTAAAACTAAAATTGAGCAGTTAAGGGTTCTGAATCGTATCAAATGAGTTAACTAAAAGCACAAAAAGCACTGTGCTTTAGTAGTAAATAAAAGGTTCTCATGAAGAATTCGGATAAAGCGAAAACCTACAGCCACTGCGGACCTCCAGGACTTGAGCCGAGTTCATAGCCCCTGCAGTAGAAGAATATTAATAACATACAGTGAATGGACATCCACACCCTTATAAATAGAAACAACTATGCTGGCAATTGAGTGTCAAACTGTACTTATTATGTACAGCCCTAGTAAATGCACAGCAGGCAAGTAATCAGAAAAGTATTACATGTTCGCCATTTACATTACACTGATGCACCTTTCTACACAGATGTGCATTGGGCAAAGTTGTGGTGGCACATTCAAGAGATTTGTCAAGCTGTTAGAAACAAATAGCACTTTGTGTGTGAGACCAAAGTAAAGATGTCATGGAGCTGTCACGTGTTGTTTAACATTACATTCTTGTGTGAGGTCAGTACTCTGAATCTAAGACTGCAGATTTGCAGAGTGCCATTAAAGCCTTCCACCTGAAACGGAGTCTCTGGGAGTCACCACTGCAGCTAGATATCCGTGTCCATTGCCGTCTTTACTAAGCGATCTCTAAATAGCTTTGTTGCAACCTTTCTAATGCAGAAAGTGTGCCAAAGATTAAGCTGCTGTAGATGGAATCAAATTAACTCCTCTGAGCGACTCTTTTCTGATGATAAACTAGAGCTGTTCACTTTTCATCTTTTTCCTAATCTGTTTGCTGTTGGCACGTGCAGCGATCCTCATGGCAATTTAAAGTGACCCGACTGAGCTACTAAACCACCCGGGGTCGACTCCTGTTCTGATCTTTGTTTCTCACTTCCAGACACAGTGACGTATTTCCAGCTTCATGCGGCTCCTGTCTTTTCTGAGTGCATATTTATTCTGAAGAGTTGTTTTCACTGATTTGATCCAACAATTCAAAGCACACATACTTCATATTCATATTTCGAGTGGCTGTAGCAGAGGGCATCAAGCCAGATAGCGATGAGCTGACGTCATGCAAGCCTGCTCAGATTTCTGCCCAAAAGAATGGAGGGATAAGGAACAGGATAACAATTGAACATAATAGGGCCACATGAGTCCAAACCAGTACAACAAAATGTAGTAAGTCACTTCTGTGCAGGGCATTTGTTTTGTTATTTTTGGTGCCCACATTGAGTACATAGAGGATTATTTTTGCCTTTCAATAAAATTGGATTGGACACCCTAGGACTAGATGAGCTTACATTGAAATAAAAAGCCAGACATTAAAGTGCTGCCTACAGAAATCAGCTGGATGTCCTACCTCAGCCAGCGTGTGATAAAGCAAAGGCTGATGAGAGACTGCAATTCAAAGGTCTGACCACGGCCACCCCCTCAGACCCCCGGTCACTCACCTGCTGCGATGCCCCAAGATGTTTTCACTCAGAGGCTGAGCTGCTCTCTCTTTATGTAGCCTGTGAGAGATTAGGGTGGGACGAGGTCTGTGAAGCTCAGGAAACCCCCTTGTGCCAGTAGAGCTGACTCAATGTGAAAGTGAAAGTGAAATCCACATTCTCTGCTTTTCCGGGAAGTACTCCAATATAAAGGGTTGCTACAGTACCTTCAGCACACTCATCTCCATGTCCTTGTGTGTGTCTGTCCATATGTCCGTCCAGTCGCTGTGTCCCTGTTATCCAAACATTAGCACTGCTTTGACATGTCAAACTTCAAGTAACGCAGACATAGTGAACTAAAGGACACACTCCACTGTAAATGCCAACGCTGAATACGTCCAATGGACAGGAAATGTCATTCGGACATAAATGAGCTCATCCACCTTAATACAAGGACAAGTGTCTGTGTGTCGGTGTATCTGTGTGTCCATCTGGTTACTATGTCTCCTCCTTTCCAACAGATGGTGTATCACAAACATTAGCACTGCTTTGATGAATCTTGTACCAAATGGCATGTAACTGAGATATAGCAACCCAAAGAACATACTGGACTGCAAATGTTAATGCTGAATACGTCCGACAGACAGAAGTCTGCTTATCCAACTTAATAAAAGGTCAAGTGTCTGTGTCCATATGAGGGCATCACAAACAGTTTTAGTTATGCAATTTATTACTACAAATGTTTGTGAGGTGCCATCTGTTGGAATGACAACTACAATGCATTTTATTCAAATATATTCCACTATATGGTGCACTACAAACATTAACCCTGAGGGCTACATTGATGAGTATGGCATAAACATTAAACTTACTGTAGATTTTAATGTTTAAAATTCACAATACTGAACTGTGTACTAAATAATAAATAAAAAAAGAACTTGGACTACAAACAATAGTAAAAATATGAACTGAGTGAGCTAAAATTGATTAACCTGCCGGCAATAAGAACACCTGAGTAAACAGCCAGCAATTAGAAAAGCTGCGCCTTTTGACTTTCACTTAAGCAGAGTCTCCTAAATCTTTTAAACTCGAAAAAACAGCATGAGAACGGCAAACACTTCTTGATTATCCTCATAATCCTGGTTAATTCCACCTGAATTGAGGCCTTTAAGTTTGGGGTGCATGCTGAGCAAAGAAGGAGAAGACCCCAAAGAACCTGAGGAGGACCTTTGTGGACTGAACACCAGTCTGAAGCAGCTCTGCACTCACCTTCATTTTCTATATAAGCATTTTTAATAAGACTGTTTTTCAAATACATTTCTCTTATCAAATATGTTTCCTACTGTTGATATGATCGGTTTTACCGTGTCGTTTATTAATGTTTCTTTATAGTAATTTTAATTGTATACAGTTTGATTGTGTCAGGTTATACTGTTAAGAGCACCTGGGGCCTCATGCATAACACCGTGCGTAGAATTTGCACTATAACAGCACAAAAGCCGAAATGTGCTTACGCAAAGAAAAATCCAGATGCAGGAATCTGTGCGTACTCCAACTTCCACGTTCTTCCACTCCATAAACCTCGGTCAGCGTGAAAAGTAACGCTTGTATACGCACCTTCTGTCCCGCCCCAACTCCTCCCAGAATTACGCCTCTTTGAATATGCAAATCAATATAAATAGCCCTTAAGTTCAGCCTTCTGTGAAAAGGCAATGGGAAAAGCACGGGGGAAAATATAGGAATTTCAGAGAATACCAAGTGGAGGCAAAGAAAAAACGTACTATTTTTTTATTTAAACCGTGGTATAATCAACAAAAGGAAGTTGATCGAGTGACATAGCGTGTCGGAGAAACTCGAAAGCTCAAGTTCACAAAGTTGCACAGTGCCAAAATAAAAAAGAAGTGACATATCAAAGTCGCACTGAAAAGGTGTGTTGTAGCCCACCGTCTGAGCTTATTAGGCTACAGACAATAAAATAGGCACACCGTGGGAAAAAAGCACAAAATGTCAACTTTAATCTCGAAATTTCCACTTTAATCACGTAGTTTATTTTGTCATTAAAGTAGAACATCATAAACTTCATCTTAAAATCATTTAATTTACTAGTTTCTCAAATCCCATCGTAACTAAAGTAGCACGTTAAATGCTTTGTTTTGTATTTGATCATCTTTGTGCTCTATGTGTGTGAATCACTATGTGCCTCCATTCTTTCTCTTTCTCCGACAGGACACAGAATCCATTACATTCATGATATTACAACTCTCTGAATAATTAAAATACTGAGACGTATACGTGGTATCATTTTCATGATGATTGGAATGAAAGCTGGTTATTAAACATGGAAACACGATGGCACAGTGATTGTTCATGTCTCACACAAGATGCTGCTGTGCCACACGCAACCTTCGATGAAATAATTTATTGTAGTAGTACTGTCTCTTTCAAACGTACTAACCTTCAATTCCTGTCCTTACTTTTCTTTACTGAAATACCCAATCGCCACACAATCAGCTCTGTAATAGACATTAAGCCATCTGTAAGCTTACAACGACGATTCTTCAAAACTTTGAAGGAACATTGAAATATCTTCATAGAACATGTTTAATTATTCTATCCGTCTATCCTTCCATTGTCGTGCCAGCCTCAGCAAATATACAGCGCAAGGCAGGAACAATACATGAACTTGCTAGCGCTGCGGCACCGTGTCCTCACATGTTTAATTATTAACAATCCAGATTATTTAAATGAAGTTAAAGTTTTATCTGTATAATATAATCAACATATTTTGCTACATTTCATCTTAAAATGATATCGTCATCATATGTAAATACGCGCTTTATAAAGTGGCGCAGGTTGTGTAATATTATAACTGTAGTGCAAGTTTACAGTGGGGCGATTGTACTTATAAGTACAAACAGTTCTACAAGGAGCAATTGATTGAGTGCGTTTATAGTTCTTGGGATGAAACTGTTTCTGAACCGCGAAGTCCGTACAGGAAAGGCTTTGAAACGTTTTGCCGTGGCTGAGACAGCGTGCACGCTTCCTGCTGTATCCCGATAATTCTCTTTTCGATCAGCTGGTGCTTTGATTCACACTCAGATACAGTGATAAAAATACTCCGAGTGGTGCAGTGAGAGTAACATGGAAAAAGATAATCCGCTGTGGCAACTCCTAATGGGAGCAGCTGAAAGAAGAAGAAGAAGGTGCAGTGAGAGTAACAACACCAAAGCAGTTATGGTATTTGGAATACTATGGCTATTCCTTGGACCATTATATTGTTACAAGTTAATTACAATCAGATGCATTACACTAATAAACAATATGCGGTTAGTTTCAGTGTATTTATAAAGCCGCATCAGGAAAATAAAGAGTAACCACACAAGAACAGTAGCACTGCTTTGACGCTGGGTGCCGCCAGTCTGCAAAACCGAGTGGAGAACTTGCGTACGACAAGGTATGAGGTACCGTGGAAAAGTGCATGGCTTTACGCCAAGTGTAGGTTTTATACATCGCGATTTGAACGTGGAAACGTTCTTACGCAACATTTCTGTGCGTACGCACCATTTATGCATTAGGCCCCCGGTGTGGGTGACCACCGTGTTACCACAGGGGTTAGCAGCTGAGAAGCGACGTCTTCAGTATAAAGCAGTGCAGTGAGTGGGCACCTCCTCTGGTGACTGGCACAGATGTAGCCTGTGAGTCTCTTTACTTAAAGCAGATGTCCACATGCAGATAAGGCTGTACATGTGAGGCGCTGTAAAGTGGCCTAATAAAACCAAAATTCCACAACAATACCCTTGATTACTGGGATTTCAACTTTTCTTGGACAGGTAGCACTGCCAGCTGAGTACATAAAATGTTATTTATATTTTTTCACCAAACTGAATTTAACATCTCTGGGCTTCAAACTTCACGAGCTTCAATTAAAATAAAATACCAAAAAGGCAAGTGCTGCCTCCAGACCTCTGCTGGATGTCCTGTCAGAAAGCATGTGATAAAGCAGAAGCCAAGTCACTGCCACCCCCCTCTGCACTGCTCAGACCCTCGGTCACTCATCTGCTCTGATGTCCCGGGACGCTCTAAATCAGAGGCTCAGCTGCTGTTTTTGTGCAGCCTGTAACCGGTGTGAGTGGGATGGGGTGTCACATATCTCTGTGTGCCAGGAGGGCAGACTCAATATGAAAGTGAAAGTGAACTCCTCGATTCCTGTCTGAAAGAGAGCCTGACTTTAGGTTTTCTTTTTCTGTAAACGTCCTGGTTCCCCAGCTTCCTAGAAGTCTGTTGTTTAATTATTTATTTATCGACCGACTTATTTTTAGGTCTTCCATGATGCTTTTCTTTTTTTGTTTAGTTGCTGAAAGATGTTTATTGCTTTTCTTGCTTGCATTTGGCTTGTAATGCATGTGTTCCAGAGTTCACCTCCCGGGCTCATTTAAAGTAAGTAGTACCACCCCAGGACAAGAGGAAGGCACTGTCTCTTAACGATCTTGTCTCCTTTTTCCCTCACAACCTTGAAAATCTGCACCTTGTGTGCAACAATGCCAAGGAAGCCCATCATGTTTCTCTCCACCAGGTGTAAAAGAAAGATGCTCCGGGAAGGTGGCATCTCATTTTGGAGCTAAGCACGATAACATGCAGACCGAGACTAGAGTATGCTGTGAAGCAATGGATAAAGAGAATAGTCCCTCGCAAAGAGTGCATACAAGTCCACCCTTTTTTGGCTTTTTCTTTATCTTTGGTCAGCATTAAATGAGGTTTTGCCCGGTTGATAGTCCAAGCATTTGGCTTTTTCTCTGCCTCATCATTCACTCCGCTACAGGCTGTTGAACTGCTCCAAAAAACTAAAACCATCATTCACAACTAGTTGAACCCAAACATTGTCTGCTGCATCATACGATTGCAAAAGCAATGGACTTCAGCTTGGGTTTATCCATCCCAGATGCACCTGGCTACCAGGCTTCACATGAAAGAAGTCCAGGAGAACAGAAAACAGCTTTGTTTAGCTGTGTCCAGGGCCTCATGTATACCGCCGAGCACAGAATTCACACTAAAACATGGCATATGAACAAAAGTGGAAATGTGCGAACGCGCACAAAAAATTCAGATGCACAAAACCGTCCGTACACCAACTTCCATGCACTTCCGCTACATAAATCCGGTCGGCGTAATGCTTGTGCACGCGACTGCCGTCCAACCCTGACTCCTCCCAGAATTTCACATATTTTAACTTGCAAATCAATATAAACTGCCCTTTACATTTACAGTTCTGTGAAAAGACAATGGCAAAAGCACAAGGGAAAATAGAAGAATTTCAGCGAAGCAAGGCAAAGCGTACTATTTGTTGGTTTAAGCAGTGGTATAAACGACAAAACAAAGTTGATCGAGTGACAGAGTGACGGAGAAATTCAAAAGTTCAAGTTCAGAAAGTCGCACAGTGCCTGAAATATAAAAGAAGTGGTCAGATATCAAAGTCCCTGTAAAAAGGTGAGTTGTAGCCCACCAAGTGTCATACGGAAGCTTATTAGGGTACACAGAAAAGAAAAAAAATAGGGACACAGTTAGAAAAAGTTCAAAATGTCCACTTCAATCTCATTGTTTATTTTGTCATTAAAGAAGAACGTTGTAAACATCATCTTCAAATTGTTTGATTTACTAGTTTCTCAAATGTCATCATAACTAAAATAACACATTAAATGCTTCGTATTCTTTGCGTCTTCTATGTACTCTGAGTGTTGTGAAATGAATAGCCTTGACACACGCAAAAAGGTTTGGGGCAGCCACCCAAATATTGTCCCTGGCTGCAAAAGGGTTTTGACACAGCACTCCCGTGCACTGTTTTGAGTCCTGAACTGAACTGAATAGTTAATGAAAGATGGCGGCTTTATAAGCCGATAGGCGAAAATAATGTCATCTGGCTGGAAATCGAAGTGACATCAATCTGGGTGCCAGAACTGGAAGTGATGTCAGTCTGAAGGCCGGAACCAGAAGTTTTGTCAGACTGGGCACCAGAACCAGAAGTGACGTCAGTCTGGACACCGGAACTGGAAGTGACATTGAATCAGGTAGGTTTTCCCATATTTGGCCTACAGAGATAACAGAAGTAGGTTCGGTGCACCCTGCCACCACCTGGTCTGGCGGGTGATTACCTCCACTTCGTCCACTCAGCTCACTCCTAGTGACAATTGTGTGACACGCCCCCCCCCCCCCCTCAGCCCAGACCCATCAGGTCAGGCGTACCTGGCCGTGAGGTTGTGGCTTCGGGAAAGGGCATCAGTATTGGCCTGCAGTACAGCTCGACAATAAATACTCAGAGGGGACTGGGCAGTCTAATGGTCTGGAATCCCTACAGATTTTATTTTTTTCTCCAGCCGTCTGGAGTTTTTTTTTTGTTTTTTCTGTCCACCCTGGCCATTGGACCTTACTCTTATTCTATGTTAATTAATGTTGACTTATTTTATTTTCTTATTGTGTCTTTTATTTTTCTATTCTTCATTATGTAAAGCACTTTGAGCTACTTTTTGTATGAAAATGTGCTATATAAATAAATGTTGTTGTTGTTGTTAAATAACCGAAAACTTGTAAGACTTTAGGTCTAAAAACCACCTCGTGACTCGCGGATTCGAATCCCTGTGTAACACCATCCACTGTAAAAGTGCATGGTCAGTCACCAGGGTGAACTCACGTCCCAAGAAGTAGTACCTCAGCTGTGTAATCGCCTATTTAATCGCCGAAGCTTCCTGCTCCACTGCCACATACCAACAGTTTCCGGCTCAGGTGTATAACAGGGTGTTCTACTCCACTGATGCTCTGGCTCTGCATGGCACCAAGACCTGTTTCTGATGTGTCCGTCTGGAGAATGAAAGGCAAAGAAAAATTAGGCGCTTTCAAAATAGGAGCTGACGTAAGGGCCTGTTTAAGGAAACTACATGCAGTGTCTGTAACATCATCCCATACAATAGGATTAGGTTTCTCGGGAAAACCGATAGTAGCCCACTAAGCATAGAAATGCCTGTACCTGCCTCTTGGTTATCGGACGGGGCCAATTCACTATGGCATCTATCTTGAAGCATTGTGGCTTGACTATACCATGGCCCACTAGGTAATCTAAATATTTGGCTTCAACCAATCCAAAGGAACATTTCTTTGGATTAATATGAAGACCGGCATTTTCTAGCGTCCGTAATACAACTTTAACCTGCTGTAGGTGTTCCTCCCAGGTGCTGGAATAGATGAAAATGTCATCCAAGTATGCAGCATTATCCTTCTATATAAAAGAGGTCGGGATTGTCCTTCCGTCCCGTGAGTGCTACGCATGAGCGGAGTTTCACACACGCCCCATCCATTTTGCAATGCACGATGGGATTTGTAGTTTCGTTTTTCCAGGTAAAAGATGATTTCTACTCCAGACTGTGCGATATCTTCTTCTTCTTTCTTACTATATAAAAGCGGTCGGGATTGTCCTTCTGTCCCGTGAGTGGAAAGCGTAGCGGTATTCCGCTTATCACAGACTTACTACTTGCAGCTTGCGGTACGAAGCGACATGATGTGAGCAGAGTTCTGGTGCTCCCATCGTTGCCTTGCTTTTGTGCGCGATGCGCTGGAAAAATAGACAAAATTTTGTCTCTGGAAATAATTAATGTTGATGGAGTACAAATGCCTCACCGCGTAGTAAATATCAGGGGGGTTCAAAAGGGCAACCTCAATATAGAAAAAAAGTTTAAATTTCATCACAAAAATAACAGAAACTACGAGTATTAAAGTAATACCGCTCAAATGCAATATAACCAAATTAATGAGTTTGTATAAAATATCAAATTGATCTACATATTGAATTGCCTTAAGAAGTGGTCAACTTAAAAGTCAGTCGCCTTAAAAGGCGGGTCAGCCTAGTACTAATTATGGGGTGTAGTTTCACGTGGAGAAGCAAAATTGAGGGACTGGGAAGCTTTAGGGGGAGAGAAAGGGAACAAGCTAATTCTAATCTATCCTTTTAACCCTTACAATTTTAAGTGCCAACACAACAATAGGCCACATAGAAATAACTCCCGGCAAAATTGGAAATTTAGGTTAAAGTTATCTTATGTAACAATGTAGTACCTTCATTTAAGACTACAAAATTTCAACAAAAGTTCAGAAGCAATGTCTCTATGACCAAACGGTGAACTTTGTAAGCTAGAATGTCAAAGGTCTCAATCACAAATTAAAGATAAAGAAAGTATTATCTCACCTAACAGGTCTAAACACCAAGATAATATTTTTACAGGAGACCCACTTATTAAGCAAAGATCAGTTTCGGTGGCAAAGAGATTGGACTGTCCAAATATTCCACTCCAGCTATACAAAGAAAACTAGAGGTGTGGGAATTTTAATACATAGAACAATTTCATTTGTATTATCAGATCTAGCACCTGATTCTGAAGGGTGATATGTGATGACTTGTTTGACTTGTTTATATGTAATGTTACTTGCTTTTAATAAATTCAATAAAAAATGGCTAAATACTCTTCTTAGTACTAATTGTGAATGTGTGTACTTATGATAACACGGGTTGTCAAATGTTGTGTCTTTGGTTATTTTCTTGCATCTGTGTAACAATTCTCTTATGTTTTTGTAATGTCCTACTGCAAACAAATTTCCCTAAAAAAATACCTAACCAAGCCTACAGTACCTACCCACTCCTGAATGTAATGAAGACAAAGGAGTTGATTGTAGACTTTGGGAGAAAACAGCAGGGGCACTGCCACCCCTTTAATATTGAAAGTACTATGGAAGCACTTAAGTAGAGACGTTGGACAATTGCAGATACCTTGTTGTCCAGATCAAAGAGGACCTAAACTGGTCCAAGCACATTGACACCTTGGTGAAGAAGGTACGACAGTGTCTTTACCCTGACAGATGCCTCAGGGATTTCAGGATGCCCTCCCAGATACTAAATAATAGTGATGAGCGAAATCCACAGTGTTCGTTTTGCTTTGGGTTCAGAGAAATCACTGAATTGTTTGCATGTTTATGTGAATATCGCCGAACTTGATGAAATGCATTGAAGTCAACGGGGAAGGACTAACTGAACTAAATTTGACAGGATTATAATGGTGCATTCATCTTTAAAGTGTCCCAGAGGGCTAGGGAAACATATGCCAACTATACTAGACCGATTATTGTGGCCAAAAAAGTGACCTGAGCTGTGCGGCAACAGTTTCAACCACTGCACCACCGTGCCTCTGTGAGATCTAAAAAGAAAGAATGCCGAGATGTACAATCATATACTTCGTCAAAACAAAGTGGAAATGGTGAAATTGTAGTCAAAAGTCAGAACAAATATGTAGGTCTTTTAAAAGCAGGAAGTTCAAAGTGGCGTGTCACGGTTGAAGCAGCTGGCTCATTCTTTTTTTTTTGTAGTTGCGCTGAAGGCTCTCCAAACTTTCAGGGCTAATGCTTTGCACATTTTCTAACACCATCCATATGGTGAATCATAGCGATGGCAAGGTCAATGCTATGGGAGTGCAGGAACAGGGAAACTGCTCAGAACTGAGGGAAGAAGTATTGCAGCCAAATACAAAGAGGTCATTGAAGAAAACATGCTCCAGAGTTCATGCCATCTTCGACTGGGATGA